>JAODUE010067576.1:0-15989 GCA_027564755.1 Amblyopsis hoosieri | reverse complement strand
GAGAGAGAGAGAGAGAGAGAGAGAGAGAGAGAGAGAGAGAGAGAGAGAGAGAGAGAGAGAGAGAGAGAGATGTTGAGGCCAGCTGTGATTCAGTGGCAAAGAGAGAGAGAGAGCGAGAGAGAGGGAGATAGAGATGTGTAACAATGCGTTTTCAGCCTAAACAAATCTGAACATTGATTAGAGAGAAATTTAAAAATTGTAGAAATTGTAATACATAAGAAAGTTGACTAACAAATATCAGTGTAATATCGTAACCGGAGTTCTCTCCCAATTCCCAGCCCTAGTAGCCAAACACACATCTGGATGTGTGTGTGTGCGCGTACTAATCTATGCATATGTGTATGTGTTTGCAGGTATACAGTACATTTGTGTTTGCGATTCATTTCCATTTATTAATTACACTTCTGATTGTCCACAGTATGTTTATGCTAACCTTTAATTGTACTGTATGTCAGAGAGAGAGTGTGTGTGTGTGTGTGTGTGTGTGTGTGCCCCTTTCCCACCCACAACAATGTGTTATTCTAGTCTCTCTGCCTCAGCCAACATACAGATACAGCTGGTTGGGTGGAGCTACTGCTTTCTGAGCCCTAGCAGTAGCAGGGCCACCAGGAACCTTAAGCCTGCTGACCAGGGTCTCTCCGGCAGGCTGCTGGTTCTCAGGTGACCTGCTGACATACAGGAGTTCATCCCATCGTCTCATAAAGACCTGCTCTTCTCCCTGTGTCTCCCATGTTGACTGATCACTCTCCCTCTTCTTGCCTTCTCTCTCCTACGCAGCACTGTGTGTTGTTGAGTTGTATAGCTTCAAGTGACAGGTTGGCCTAAACAAGCAGGTGGATGTGGACTTATTATATTGTATGTTCATGTTGGTTGTAAAATGCAGAACAGCATGCGTACATCCTCCTCTTCTCCTCTCTCTCTCTCTCTCTCTCTCTCTCTCTCTCCTATATTCCTCTCTCCACCACACTTCCACCCCTTCTCCCATCCCTCCACCGTGTCTCACAGGGGGTTTGCTCATGTATATTTCCCAGGGTGCAGCTGTTGTAGCGGTCTGTCAGATATAGAGACCAGTCCAGACTGGGACTGTGTATATCTGCCAGGCAGCGTCAACTGGGGCTGTCAGCACCGGTCTAGTCCTACAGACCAGTCCTAGGCTGTGGCTCTCAAATTGTACCTTTAAAATGTATTTTATTAGGCCTGTACATGAAGTGACTAATTAGTTTATGAAATAGTCTATAGCCTAAACTTTGAAGCGGGTTCCATGCTGTGCCATTGCAAATGTCATATTTCAACAACAGCTCCGTTATATTGCTCAGATCAAACAAGGTGTTCTCTACCCGGCTGATATGGCAGAATAACACAGACATCCCAAGCTCCTATAGACCATCCTTGCCCATGCCTGTTTCACACTACACTTGACTACTGCTTGCTATCAACTGGGGGATCCTTGCTAGTTCAGAGGAAAGTCAAGATGGTGTATTTGTACAGCTCAAACGCATTGGAGAATAGAAGACACATTCACATCTATTAGAACACCTTATTTGGATATAACGTTAATTAAAGATCTACATAAAACACTACAACGTTGCAGGACTTTTGCGTAGTTATATGTTTTATCTGAAAGGCGTAGTATTGTGCACTGTATCTGCTGGTGAACAGTGAATCCCTGTAGTTCACACTCAAACACATCTACCAGTATATGAATGTGAGGATTTGATATATCCAAGTAGAGGGAGTTCTCGGGGAGCTCACTGCCGACAAGCACAGGTTTTTAAAATGTGCATGAACTTTCCTTACTAGACACTACCACCTTGTATTTTATTTCTCAGTATCTTTTTGTAGGAGAACCCTTACTCTGTTTGGGCTTTCTGTTCACATTCCAGGTTTGATATGAGTCTTTGTTGCCAATATAACTGGTATTTCCTTTTGGGAGCATTAACATACAGATTTGTCCAGCAGTCAGCCCTTGAAAATAAATTCAGTCAGTCCTCAAAACAAGGGTATTAGTGGGCCTCCATTAATTGATATCTGTTGTTAGATATAAACACATATCACATTAGAATTGATACAATGGGGAATATACTGTGTATATACTGTACAGTTAAACAATAACACACGAGAGGGAGCGCGTTAAACTGAATATCAGCACGACTGTGATTCGGTCGTAAGTACGAGACCGCAGGCCGAGTGCCGAAGACGCAGCTGGCAGGTTTAAGGACATACAGTACATGGCATGGGCAAAGTCCTGGGTTTGATTCCCATCCAATGTTCTGTCAGATTTCCTTGATGCAGCATGATTTATTTGTTTATGTTTACTTAGGTATTGGACATATCTGACCTGTTTACTGCTGTATGGCACTGGCCTTAAAAATGCAGATTCGGTTGCCAACTGCTTTTGCCTGTTTAATGTAGAGAGGCTACTGACTTAGTGACAACTGTGAGCAGGGTGGGGCTCTTACCAATTATGCAAATACACTGTTCACGGTGCACAGCCAATACAGACTATCTGTGCTGCAGCACCATGTACAGTCCGTACAGATGTACACATTGACTGTCAACCGGCTGAAGCTCGCTACAGATGGCAATGCATAACTTGCTAAGCTTACACCAACATTGTGCATGGTAATCAGCAGGCACACAGATTACATACTTATAAAGATCGCTCAAGTCTTTTACATATACAGAAAGACACGTTCACAAGAGGCGACATTAAGTACTGTGGGTAGCCGAAGCGGTTGTCCATGTCCGCACTGTGAACAGCTGTGTCAGGAGGATACTTGGGCCTTTAGTTTTATTTCAGCCTGTGGGTGAGATTTGTGTTGCAGCTGCAGTTGATCGTTGTCGCTGTCAAGTATTTCCCGTGACACTGGTTTGAATTAAGAATGTCCTGAAAGTGGCACTCAGCAACTCGTCTTTTACTTGAAAACAGAATGACTCACGTAGATTCACTTAACATATATAACACATAAAGACACAAATATCTACAGACATATGGGTATACACACACACGTCGTTTACACAGTAATTCATTCAGTTTTCCTCTCTCTCTCTCTCTCTCTCTCCCTCTCCCTCTCCCTCTCTCTCTCTCTCTCTCTCTCTCACACACACACACACACGCACACACACACACACACTGAGTTTACTGTGTGTGTGTCACAGGCTCTCTGGGCTGCAGGGCTAAACACTACCATCTTCTTTGAACTCGTGCAGCTTTGTCTCATCCAATCACAGTCATACCACATACTCCGGCACAGACCACATCCCGTTGGAGCGAGAGAGAATGCATGTGTGTAGCGGTAACGACCGCATGCTGCATAATGCCTCCTGCTTCAGTTAAGTCCATTGCCTATAGTCTATAAGTGGACAGACTTATAAAAGATGACATAATAAACAAAAAATAACAAAAGCATGATGATTAATTTGCAGTCTGTCAACATTTTGACCCATGATGACCCAAGTTGAGGTGTAGCATTCTTACAGTAGACATTCCCATGCACATTCAATCATCTTTGGAAAATACATAGACTAGCCTAGTCATTCCTGTTTTAGCTTGTCACTGTTGGCTGACAGCTAGAAAAAATATATATGATATGATAACCGCTACTCTCTGAGAAATAGTTATATTTCCTGCTAAAGTACCAGGCATTTAGCAGCTAGTCACAGAGACACACTGGTGTTTACTGAGATAGAGTCAAGGTTTTTAAACATAAGAGCCAAATAATTCACTCACATGAGCACACGTGCACATACAGTACACACACACACTACAGTATTACTAAAACCCTTGTGCCTTATTAATAAAGTTGTATTGATTTTACAAATAATCAACATGCTTAAGTTTCAAAGTTTCTTTTAAATTGATTTGTGATTCTGAAGGTAAAAAAACACCTGCATGTAACTACAGTATAAATAGGTACAGAGCCACCAGCTGAATCCAAGGCACTTTGGACAATACAGGTCAGTTAGCCTACTTTGCCAGAAACTCTAGAAGGCACCTGAGCACAAGTGGGAAGGCCTATTCTGGGAACTCCTGGATGGGTCAATACACATGATCCAGTGTATGTGTTTTTATGCACATGTACTGTAGAGGTGAGTATACAGTATTGACTGTCTACTAGTTTTGCACGGTATACCGGTATTAGAAAGTACCATGATACCCTACCGTTAATAACGATTATAATAAGCACCGTGTTTCCTGTATGCATATCCAGAGCGCTTGTTCCACTCCCTGGGAATGCCGTTTTCTTTTCTCATGTACACTGCAGCATTCTATTTATGTGGCAAAATGATAGGCATGGCTGAAAGGGCAGTAATTTGGATTTATCTTCTGAGCTGATTTACCAATGTGGATAACATCTCTGCAAACGCAACGTTCGCATTGAGAGCGTGTATGCGTCTCTATACTCGTCAGTTATTTATATTACTAGAAAATGCGCTGCAAATGGTTGCAAATATAGGCTTATAGGCTTAAATAAAGTTAGCTGTCAAAGAAATCACAACTCGTTACGTTCAATCTGGATTAAGGATCCCTGGTAACAATGGGATAGGCCATCTACGCGCCTAGTAGCCTGTGATTTATGTTTCATATGAATGATTTACATCATAGAGATCAAATCATTCATGTGAAAACAGCATATTCTGTATTGCATTAACAAATGTCCTAGTTTTACTGTAGACAAAAAACACTTTCAGATGTTGTGTTAGTCTATTATCCTGGAGGTGGAGGAGAAGGTTTTTTTCTATTTTAAACCTTTTTACAGGATTTGTATCAGTTTTGCTAAATGTTTTCTTGTTCTTCCTTGTTGGATTGAAGGCTACTGTATGATGCGTAGAGAGTCAACCAAGCTGATGTTACACAGCAAGTTAAACATCATGTTAGGCACAACAGTAAGTGTTTTTTTAGTAGCAGTACATTTTTCTAGCTTATCAATGCTGTGATGCACTGAGTTTGTCCATAAGACAAAATGTCGTGTTTGAGCACTGTGACCAAAGGTACCCTCCGATAGAATACTGGCAGTAAAACAATTTTCCAATTGCAATCTCACAACGTGATTGTTGCCTTGTCTAACTGCTTAAGGTGACATTAAGAGAGACACTTCCTCAAGATCTCAGTGTCTGTGACTATACTGTCTAAAATACAAAATATTATAATGGCTGTCAGGGTGCAGCGGCATTCTCATTGAGAACATTTTGTAACGTGACAGCAGATACCACTCCATGTAGTCAGCCAACCAAGCCCCATTTGGAGGTCGTGTTTTAAACGTCTATTTGGAGATAAAAGAGTAATAAATCTGGGGACCTGCAACCCGCTGTGGAATATTAGTTCTCTTCCTGGCCCCTCTAGGTGAGGGACAGCCAGGTGTTTCTCCAGCAGGTGTCTGCTGATAGGTCAGCCCGGTGACTTTGCCCAAATCTAGAAGTGACCTTGAGAATGGGTCGTCTTCAAAGTTTTGTAGCGAGGAGAGCGAGGCCAGCGGGAAAGTGGGCCATTGTCTCACAGGCTGTGATGGATGAGAGACTTTCTGCTATCTGTTATCACTAATGCCTGCCTATGTCTACAGGCTGGTATTCTTAGACCAGGACACGCGGTACACACGCACACACATATGCATATTTACTGCACTCGTGTCCACATACACATGTACACAGCAGTGCTGGGGATTACACACGTTTACAGACACGCATGCATGCACGCTTGTCTATACGCTGAATAATTAGTCTCAGGGAGGCTGTGCTCTTTCTTCCTGTACAACTTGAGAAGCTGCAACTTTTGAGCAGCAAGTGATTTATTGTTTTCTAAATTTGAACCAAGTTAACGAAAGTTACTTCAGAGAGGATCTTTCACAGCCTGTACACGTATGCATATGTGCGCAGGCACACACATAAGCGCACACACACGCACACACACACACGCACGCACACCAGTGACATTTAAGACGCTATTCTCTCTGCTCTTACACCTCGTCTGTTGAAATGACCAATGACAGGTTTATAGGACAGAAAGTAACTTTTGTATTTGCAGAATCACCTTTTCAGATTTAAGGTCCTTCCTTGAAACATTTATAGTGGCTTTAAGTTTCATTGTGTGCTGTTTCTTCCAGTAATACACCCACTGACTATAGACATTATAGACACATACAGTAATTAATGACAGTTCTTCAGCATTACACTGCATGGAACTTGAATTCCACAATGGATTAGTAAATGTTGCCTGCACAAAGCTCGCATATTTCACTAAATACTGCTTCATTCTGATAGAAATTACCTGGAATGGCACATTTTTGTGTATTGTCATGTACAATTCTTGTCCTTGAACATTTTGGTTTGACTTAATACTGTATAATATACAGTACTATAGTGAAAATATGTGGATTAGAATAATTTCAGATTTCTTTAAGAAGATATCTTTGTTTTTACCAATGTTTCCTCAGAATATATTTAGTTAATATTAGATCAATGGAGGTTTTGGTCATCACATCCAGAAACATACAGTAAGTACCTTTATTTAGGGGTTACATGTGATGTGAGTCCAATTTAGGGAGAAGACCCCAGACATTTCGCCTGGAATGCATCATAGAAACATCTCTATAGATATATGCCTATTTGTCAGGCAAATTCAATTTTAAATGGAACCATCACTCATTTCTTGGCCTGTTATTGGCTGGCTGTGGACATGTTCAGCAGCTTGCCATAACCTAGTAATAGATATCTTCTAGATGTATTCTTCTGTTTATTTAATGCTTATTTAATGATTCTGTCTGCCTGTGTGGACATGGCAACATGTCAAAACACACACGTGATTGGCTGACCCATGTTGATTGTCTATAGGTTTTACCTGCCCCTCGTTAGACCCTGTCCTATGGCCTGCCTTGTGTTCATAAGCCCTTCTGCTTGGCCATGGCTTTGTCATGTAGTCTTCTATCTGTGGTGTGGGCTGCAGCCTGTTAGTTTTGTGAAATGAAACCCGTGATCACCTGCCCAGTTGCCGTGTGTGTGTTTCCTTCTTACCTGACACACACATGCTGTAAGCAGCATGCAAATGTGCTGCATGAGAGTGGGGTCAAATGTTTTTGCAACATTTGTTTGATATTGGCGTATTCGGATATTGCGGCTGTAATAAATAAGCAGGCCATGCACTAAAGATAGTGACGACAAAGGAGTCTATTGACAGATATTTCAGCAGAGGCAAATTATTCTAAACCAGCATTTATTGGGAAATCGTATTCTTATATAAAAGATAGTTTAACATGTACGTTGTTTTGAATGCTCTATTTTTATGTCATGAGTTATACTTTTCCTCTGTGCTGATTGCAGAATGCACAAATATATTTTCCACCATTGTTGCTCTGACCTTTTTATTTTTGGTTATTTATTTATAGAAATAATGTGGCATCACAATTTCTGAGCTGCATTTTGTTACTCAATAAGCACATGAGAACTGTGAGATCCTGGAGGAACTTTGTTGTAATTGAGTTGTCTGTTAGTCTAGTCCAGCAGTTTGGGCTACGAACATGCCAAAATTAAAGTAGGTACACACAAATTCACTGGGACATAACATAAACATCACTATATATGTGTAAGTGAGTGTATGGACATTTCTGATTCATATAAATGTATCATACTGTAGCTCCATTCTCCCCTCTGGTTTTCTACGTCCTAAAGCACTTTCTCTCCGAGAAGACAGGGAAGAGAATTACATAATACTGAATGACATTTTGCAGACCGACCTGTGGATGGAGGGCGATAACAAACACACACACACACACACACACACACAGACACACAACCAGACACACTTTAAGAAGCACAAACAATAATTAATTTACATTTGCATACGTGTGCTCATGCAGGCATACACACTTATATGCAGATACACATTACATTGGAACATACCGTACACACACACCAGCCAATCACATAACCACTGACCTGTGCCAGGAATGGAGGGGTTGTGTGGGCGTGACAAGTCATCACCTCTGTTCACACTTCCTGTCAGGAGAGACGATGGGTGTTGACCCCCCACCCCCACCCAGCATGTCAGCAGAAGATGGAGAAGGAGACCTGGTGTCATCCTCACCTCCTCTCCTCCTCATCCTTCCTTCCTTCCTTCCTTCCTTCTTTCTCTATCTCCTTTTATTTTCTAAGCTTTCACAAAAATGTGTAAATATTTTCATGCATATATCATTTTACTATACCTATAGTGTTACTACAGAAACACATGTTTCCGCGATAACATAGCATATTGTAAACTGTAAATATGCTGTAAACATGCTTGGTTTTATGTTTAAAAAGCATGACTGTAATTCATTGCACTCATTCTCTGATTTAGCTAATCATTTTAAAAGAGAAAATATTAAGTAGCCATGTCTTATAGGGACATAGAATTCTGTTTTTCACAGTAAAAAAGAAAACTGTAATCAAAACATCAACACAACACAAATCTTCATAGTTTGTCCAGTTATCTTTAACAGGAACCATCTTTCGCAATAAATGTCACTCTCTGAACAGAAAAGTGTGACAGAGCAAAGTGTAGTTCAAAGTGTAGTCCAATGCTGGAAAATTGCTGTTTGCACATTTATTAAAAACAATGAGGCGTTAACATTTGATTGGAACAAAAGCCTGCCCAGTGTGGGGACAGGACTTTCACTTCACCTTGTGAGTCTCATACAGTACAAGCGGCAACTGGTTGTCTTTCATCAACTGCGCAGACAATATTAATAATTGGACTACACATCAACATATAGGGATGATGATATACCAAAGATTATATTCTACCAACTTTCAAAAACTACAACCTGCTCATAAGATACAATAGGCATAACAATAATTAAAATATGAGTAGGCCTAACATCAGAAATGATAATAACAGTAAAATAAAACAACACAAATAATCTAATCATAATAATAAAGAACTATAATGAATATTCTTTCAATATAATATAATTGGTAATTGGCAATTAGTACAGTGGTTTGTGTCTTGGGCTCTCAACATGAAGGTTGGGGATTCAGGCCCTGCTGTTGGCATAACTAAACTCCTATCTTATTTTTTGTTCAAGAAGGAATTTTAACTATTAGCAATACATTGCATTCAGTGCAATTCGCTATGTGTAGCCTAAACATTTATACTATTCATATTTCAAATATGTAGCATTCCTACTGTCAGTGGCTCAATTGGATACGTGCGTGATCGATAGTCTCTCTCAATAACTCGTGTTCAAAACATTAGCGATGAGTTGTTCTTTCAATAACGGCAGCAAAAGCACTACTTGATTAAGATTAGAATAACAGAAATATTCTGTATGCGAGAGCTATAGTTCGAACGATACAATTTAACGTCAGTGTGGTTTTGGGAAACACCTGTGTCATTTATTGATGCATCGTACTACGTAAGTCACCAATGTAGTTTCCTCCATAGTTCAGACTATGGTTTTGGGAAACACTTGTGTCGCAACTGTGTAGTTTCAACCATGTAAGTTGCTAACGTAGTTAGCAACAATGCTTTTGGGAAACGCACCTCGGGATGGTTGGAGGTTTCTTGCTGTGGTGGTATACTCCCGGGGAACTTTGAGCAAGAGGTGCTGCCATATCTGTGGCAGACGGCCATATATTCGGCCTGCCACTGTTAACCGCTGGCTCAAAGACTTGCCTCCTCATTTTCCTATAATTGTTTCTCTCCGATGTTTCCTTTCATTTGTCAGGTGGGCCAGCTGCATTGGCTTTAACAATGGATTGTGTCTATTTCTGTGTGTGTGTGTGTGTGTGCGTGCATTTGTGTGTGTGTAGTATTTTGTCAATGTACTATATAGAAGAGGACCGACAAAACTGAACAAAGTTCCTCACTTGTTATGTACAGTATTCCTTTTCTTCCTCCTTGTTACTTATGATTCAATTGCTGGTTGCCAACAGTGTGTGTGCGTTGAATGAATTAGGAATTGTTCTGCTGCGGTGCAACTTCTTTGTTGCGAGATGAGAGAATAAAAGGCTGTCTAGTGTTTCTAAAGAGGGTTGTCTGTGTGTTTTGTGATATTTTGGGTGATGCAACCTTGATGAAATAACTTCCCTTGGTAAGTGTTTAATGGTAGGTGTTATATGTTTGTTATTACAGTTATTTTCTATCGCTAACAACCGCTTACCTGTACTGAAGATACTTTTCCAAAACTCTTAACACAGCAACACACCTACCTCACACAATTAGCCAAATACTACATTTTCTTAGATGTAGATGAACAATGTTATGCCAAATGTAACTCGGTACCAAAGTTGGACATGATTCACGACAATGAGAGCGTTACAGTCTCAGGCGGAGCTAAATTGGAGCTAGATCATGTCCATGATGAAGCTATGTGTGTCGCTTCTGTGTAAATAACAATGCACATAACCAGCTTAAGTTCCGACTGATTGGCCGATCACCCGTAAGCACCATAAAATAACAGCACACATTAAGGTGCAGAGACACTGGAACAATGGAACTATAGTTCCAGCAGGATGCACCCACATGGGAGTATCTAGAATCAAATATTTGGGGGGGGTCTAATGAGAATACACAGGGTGCCTACTAAATCACTAATTTCACTGTATAACAATGAACAGTGTTTATACCTGTATATGTTTGTTCAATCTCAAGCCAAGTTCGAAAATGTAACGTTAGAGAGCTTAACATTGGCTAAAAAGAATTTCAGAAAATAATTATTATTATTTTTAGTTATTATTTCAGAGATGCTGAAATGCAATTTAGGTATGCTTGAGCACATCTAAAAAAGAATCTAAAATTGCCAAAGTGCACGGACTGTTGTCATATGTCCTAAAATTCAATAAATAAATCCATGCTTAAAGAAATGAATCCTGTATCTGTATACTCTCATCTTTTCATTAGATTATAGAGCAGTTAATATTTTGATGCCATGCTTATGTGGTAATACGCTATAACATGTTTTAAAAATGTTACATATATATTGAACTTAAATATTGAAAATTATCACAAATTGCAATATCTGTCAGAAAAATCTCAATTTGATTTTTTTCCTAAATTGTTCAGCCCTACGTGGCCATATTCATAAAGTTAATATTGTATCTGTTCATTAACCAGGGGTGCGTTTCCCGTACAACAATGAAGGCTAGCATTGAACTTACATCGTACTATGCATTGTTGAACTAATGAACATCCAAAGTCTGACTGTTTCCAAAAAGTGCCGAACTTTGTTGGTACGATGGTTTGCACTATGTTGGTTTCAACCACCGTAGTTCAAACTACGATGTTTCCAGATGTGTTCGGTCTGACTTTTACAGCGGGAAACTTGCAAAAACACACAATCTTTGACATGTTATGCCTGAATTTAATACCCTAGGGCAGTTGTGATTATATGAAATAATAAAATTATTATCTAGGTTATTCATACAACCTGCTCATAAGCTACTGTATATAGGCTATAACAACAACCATAACAATAATACAAATATGAGTAGGCCTATTTATATAGGCTCACATCAGAAACGATAATAACTAAAATAAAAAAATAAAAATAATCTAATTCTAATAATAAAGAACTATAATTGATATTATTTTAATATAATATAATACAAATAAGATCTCTCAGGTCAATCTTAGTCCAGGCAATTAGTACAGTGGTTTTTGTGGTAGTTCTGGAAGGTATTTTAACTATTAATACATTGCATTCAGTGCAATACGCTTTGTGAGTCTTAAGTCACCAACGTAGTTTCCTCCATAGTTCAGACTATGGTTTTGGGAAACACTTGCGTCGCAACTGTGTAGTTCCTACCATGTGAGTTGCTAATGTAGTTAGCAACGATGCTTTTGGGAAACGCACCCCAATATTCAACAGGACTGTATGCTCTCCTTGGAACACCACCAATAATTCTTACTCCTCTCGCCCTATCTCCTTCTCCCTCATTCTAGCCCAACTACTCCTCTCCTGGCCCTCCTCCTCTCCCTGGCCCAACTGTCCCTCTCCATAGACACTATTATTTCTTTCTCTTTTGAGAAAGTTGTTCTGTAGCCACACTAGATAAATTCAATCCATTGTGCTGCTTTGTGTTTGTCTATATCATTTAAAGTATTACACCTGGCTATGTCTCTGATTGAGATTAGATTTAGCTGTGACTGATATATTTTACACAAATTACAATAAATCAAGCTATATCGCAATGATATTTCCATTCAGAAATGCTTATCAATATAGATTTTGATCTGTTGTTGTTGCAGAAGTAGAGACTTTATAAACAATACACAGTTTTGAACATTAGGTCTTCATTTCTGACATGTGTGCAAATATTGTAAATAAGACAAGAATTATCCTTTTGAAAGTATTTTTCAATATACTGTACAGCAATAAGTACTGTGTTTGCACGTGGGTGTACACTCATTTTGTGTTTTTTGTAGGTAATTATTAAGTGGACACTTTGGCACTTGTGTGTGTGTGTCAGGGTGTGTGTGTGTGTGTGTGTCAGGGAGAACAGCTTGCGCATTTTCTGTATCGATAAAGCGTTTGGAATATTCAGAATCGATATGTATTAAAAAATCAATGTGTGTTGAATCACGTAGATATATGCCACACATAATCATATATGTGTGTTGTTTTTAAATGGCATCAAAATGTATGCACCTTACATACAGTACATAAGCCTATATGCTAATCATCCAAATAAACATGTTTATTTTATATTTCATGGTATTGTTACAAATTATAATATTTTTGTAATTTTTATGATATATATGTGTGTGTATATATAATTTAATAAATAGTATTATCATATAACTTCTCACATACTCATATTACCCCAGGTTAACAAACGTTTATCGTTTCCTGGGCACTAGAAGGGAAGCAGTCTGTGTTCAATTTCACTGGAGGATGTGATAGACGTGGTCTAAAGGGTGTTATCCTTGGAAATCTTTGAATTGACCTCTTCAAAATAGCGAGTCTGGTTAATCAAGGTGATATTACATTAAATGAAATAAACTAAGAAGACAATATGAGCAGGAAAGAGAGAGAGAGGTTTGTGGAAATCTAAATGGTCTCAAGCTCCATTTAATTACACCAGCACAGTTTTCCACCATGGAGTACATCTGTATTTTTATATATGGGAAACAGGCTGTCTCCAATCTGTACAACAGGCAGATGATCAACAAAATCAACAGAACAACTGAAATAATATCTTTCTCTGGATTGGTATTTATTAAGTAATTATAGACACAGAAGTACCTTAGTTAATGCTTTTCTTGTCTGCATTTTATTACATTTTATTGTGTGAATTATACTTTGTAGTTTGCTTCTACATGTTGCTTTATTTGCTGTAGCACTGCACCATCCACTGGCTTTATGCATGATGACAGTACATTTGGGATTCATCTAACATTATCCTAAAATGAAGCATCACTGGAATGAGATCAAACACATTTCCAGATCAACTGAAATTTTTCATGCAGTCAGATCACTGACTCTGGGTCATGCCATTAATAATATTGGGGTTCAGTGGGTTAAAGGTCAAAGGTAAGAATAGTTTACTACATTTGAGGCACTACATGATTGCCTTATGGGTTTAGTCAGCTACTGTAAACTAATTATAAGATAGATAATACACTTTATCTCCTCACATTTTGTTATCTTACCGTGCTTTGTGTATGCTGAAAAAAATCATCCAGTACTTGTTTACACAGCCCTGGTTACGTAAATAGGAACATAACAAAGTGGCGAACACTGTTCACAACAACAATGGCCTTGGCCTCGCAATACTGTACATTTCAATGTGTGGGGGGGGGGGATTCTGAAGTAGTTTATTTGAACTCGAAGTTAGCAAGCGTTCTCGAGAATGAATAACCCTGCCTTTAAGTGTCTCAACAAAGCACCACACACGGGCGTGGAAATATCCCAGATATTAGCTTAGTTAGCTTTTGTGTCTATGCTTTTCAATCACACATATTGTGTGTGTGTGTGTGTGTGTGTGTGTGTGTGTGTGTGTGTGTGTGTGTGTACACGTTTGTATTGCAAGATGTGTTGGTTACTTGTATGTTGTTCATTTGCAGCCTAACTTTAATGCAATTCATTTCCCTCCAGTTATCTATAAATAACACTGCATTGACTTGGCCTGACGGGGGACACATGCCCAACATAAATTAGTGTTTTATGAGGTCTTGCTGGTGCCATCTACCTCATGCTGTGTCAGAATAGCCTGTTCCCAGGCATCCCACAGGCCCCAGTGTCTCCCGTGGCTCTTCCCTCGTACGGTCAGAGCAACGTCGTATTAATCAGCCGCTGTACGGAGTCGCTATAACAACACTGGGAGCTAATGACTGTTTGTGTTCTCCTGCTGGTTTCACTTCACTCCTCTAGTCCCTCTATCTCTCTCTAGCAGTGGCTGGAGGGAGAGAAGGTGAAGTTATCTAGATTGATCCAACTGGGTTTGGGTTGAGATGGTTTGCCGTTTTGGCAGCTATGGACAATTTAACAGTGGTGCCAATTAAGTAATATCTCCGAGAGCACACAACGGTGATAACAAAGTGTTTAATGATGATGAGGCCTGCTGTTTATAAACCTTAATGCCATCCTTGATTACTGTGACGCTACAGAGACACTATTATTCTTGTTTTATGTTTGTAATAGGTTTGAAGACTACACACAACCAGTTGAGACATTTGTGATGTTAAGTGGCTGTACAAACATGTTATGACAGTGGCACAGAATGTAGATAAAATATTCATTGTACTATTCCATTATAGTTTATTTACTTTCCGGCAGCTTCTACAAAGAAGAGCTCTATAGTTTAATTCCTCCACAGCGAGTGATGCTTTCCAACCCTGCGAGCCAAGCAGCAGGCAGCCATCTTATTGGTCAAAGTAGCACACCTGTGAGAGTTACGCCACGTGAGATAGATTCTAGGTCCGGGAGAAGGCAGGTCAGAATAAATCACCCAGACGCTCCCCATGCATCCGCTTCCTTGTGGCTTAATGGAGTTCACCTGCATCAGTGGGCAGATACAGATGTCTACTGGAATATCACTATTTGTTTGTAATTTAATAAATTGGAATAATCTATTTATCCTTTTTATATTTATCAAGACACCCAGATGCGCATGCACACACACACACACGCACGCACGCACGCACGCACACGCACGCACGCACGCACACACACACACACACACACACACCTTAGTGTAACAAGGACTGGTGCTTGTAAAACCCCTCACAGCTAAGCGGATCACTTCACACTCCTAAATGAGGTGCTATTGTTCTCTGAGCAGAAGAGGGGAGCTGGAAGAGGAGAAGATATTGGGTTGTGGTGGTGGGGAGAGGTCCAGCTACAGGAGAGGAACAGAGGGAAGGGGGGGAGAAGAGGAGGCTGTTGTATTGTTTCCTGCTAATCGCTGTGTTGACAGGATTATGCATCTCCATTGTCTGCTGTTAAACAACCTCCAGCTCAGCTCAGCATGGCGACTGCTGCTTCCTGCTTCGTTAAACATTCATTTACTCCTTTAGTCACATTAATCTTAAGCACCACCAGTGATCTTATTTTAGCAAGTGTGTCTCAATAGGAGCACGAAGGAACAGTGAACATTGACTTAGACACATTTTTATTGTCTTGTCTTTTTTTGTTTGTTTTCCACTAAAGTATTGTCACGTCGAACGAGGTGAGGACCCAAACGCAAGACACGTCACATGAATTCCAACACAGTTTCTTTAAAGGACCAAGGCAAGAACACGGGGAGCAACGTACATATTAACAAAGACCGACACAGGACTGGGGCAACCACTGGGACTATATACTGTACACAAGTAGACAAGACAGGAAGACAGACCATTGGCTAACAACAACGAGGAGCAGGTGCTACACATCAGACATGATTACACAGACACAGGTGGAAGTAACTAGACTGGGAAACACAGGGCAGGGAATGACAGGGAAACAGGCCTGAAACACAAGGTAAACACAGGGCAGGGAGTGACAGGGAAACAGGCCTGTAACACAAGGTAAACA
>JAODUE010067565.1:0-15989 GCA_027564755.1 Amblyopsis hoosieri | reverse complement strand
CCTTTTTACCAGTATACATCTATTTAAAGTGAAAACACAACTCATAAAATGCACGTCTACATTTTCCAATCAATGTTTGGCTGAGGATATCTTTACCACCGCAAGATGGAGTTTACAGTAGAACACGTGATGGGTGTGGTTACTGCGCCTTCTGCTGACACCCCCCTAGCGCTTTAAAACAGATAATGCTGGTTATATTTTCACACTTTTGAAACTGAATTTTATATACTTGCCGACTTTTTTATGAATTCAAATTTGGCTTGGTGGTTAATATTACCTTTTTCTTTGGTGTTACAAACTCAAAACACAAACGCATTTCTACTTTATACAATCTTTAAATACAATGTATTTTCAAGCCATAGAAATCATTGGGCGACACTGTCCAAGCTGTTTTGTTTAGTTTGTTCATCAATGCTGTTTGACATCTAGTGATCTAAAAAGCCATCAGCAAGGAATACTGTATTTCCACACAATATTAGGGAAAAGTGAGTCTGCAGCTGATTAGCTAACCTGTTATTTATAACACAAAAGACAAGATGGCAAGGTAGCCTCATTAGCCACCAACAAGATATAGTTGAGCACTTGCGTTGCACCCTATGGTTGCACCAGCAGTGCATACAGTAAGTTCAAACATAGCTTAGTTTGAACCTATGTTCTACCTTCATTTGAGTTTACGTGCTAGCATTTTATGGGTCGCCCCTGTCACACGTCATGTTATGCTACCTGTTTGTTTTACACATTAATGGATCCTTTAGAAGTCAAATCCAGCATTGACCTGTGCAGGTCTTGAAGCATACAGTCAAATGTTTGTCTACTGTGATATTTTAGAACCATTATTCCAGAAATTGTATTTCCGTAGAAAAGTCTCTTTGAAAGAGTTGACTTGACATCGCTTTATCTTAGAAGTTAGCATGAAGGGAGGCGGCGCCCCTAAAGTTATCTATTTGCTTCGAACTTGGAATACTGTAAAAGACCTACGATGGGCAGATATATTAACAGTAGTTTTTTAGAAAGCCCACCTTGCTATTTAATAAGTTAATTAAGTTGTCTGTCATGCATTAGGAGTCTGTTCTGCTCTGATAAATGTTTATTTGACACCACCTGAGCTGCCGTGTTACGAGCCATTGACGTGAAGTGTTGTCTGTCACGGTTGATACTAATGGTGGTTACAGTAATAACAGCAGCGTTTCTATGCTGCTTGTTAATTGAAGTGCTTAGGATTGTCACGAGTGTCCGGCTCTGGACAAATAGGCTTATCTGTAAAACACGCTATTTACTATTTGCTTGATTGAACAGGATTTTTAAAAATCGAAAAAAAACGACATAGGAAAATTACGTCCGTTAGATGTTCTGAATTTTGGTTATTCGTACAGCCCTAATTTGGCTCATAACCTGAAGAAAGTCACTTTTTTGGTTTTGACTTTAAGAGTTGGAAGCAGTTAGAATGTTTTTTTTATTTTTATTTAACATGCAAATATCTCATATTAGGTTTAACGGTTAAGATGGGAAGTATTTCTTGTACTGTGCATGTGTGTGTGTGCGCAATCCTCACTTTTGTGTGAGTCATGAATCAGTACAGAGAGAGTACAGACTATCTAGATATGATATACAGTATTTATTGTAGAAAATGGTTAGAGAACCTGTCCTCTAAAACATATCTGTCCTAGTGAATTCAACATCAGCATACAAAGTTGTTTTGTCTCTTTTCTTCCAGAACGGCTTTGCAGTGGTCCGGCCCCCCGGACACCACGCAGAAGAAAGCACTCCCATGTAAGGCTGCTATTATTGGTGGCAGCACATCATGTATTCATTTAATTATTTTAACACCTTCATATCTTAATGTTGGCATAATGGTCATATTCTAAATCTGACTTGATCTCTTGTTGAACCAGGGGCTTCTGCTATTTCAACTCCGTAGCCATCGCAGCCAAATTGCTGCAGCAGAGGCTTAACGTCAGCAAGATTCTCATCGTGGACTGGGTCAGTTCACCACTTATGTTGGCATTAACAAATAACAGCTATTCTTGCATAGGAATGATTTGCATAACAGATAGTATTTATTGGCCTAAAAGGTCACACTCCACATTGACACCATTAGGACGTGTTCAGGTGTATTTTAAGGGATGAAGAATTTCAAGGTGTTGGAAAAATACCATAACATTCTACTGGGATCATATGCAGGAATTCTTGTTTCGAAATAATGCAATTTCTTGTTTCTCTGTTACCCACAGGATGTTCACCATGGCAATGGTACACAACAAGCCTTTTACGATGACCCCAGTGTTCTCTACCTGTCCATTCATCGCTATGACGATGGCAACTTTTTTCCTGGCAGTGGGGCACCAGATGAGGTGTGTGTGTGTATGTGTGTGAGCAAGCTTGCATGTGTATGCAACAGTAATAATTGTTATTGTTTACATGTTAGCACTTTAGATAGTGTGTTTATATAAAGCCAAAAGGCAATAGACCCATTTACCACCGATGTCAACGTATATGCATGCGCATTTTGGAAACAGAAGTATCGTTTTTCTCCATATATAAAATTAAGAAATGATCTCTTTGCCATTGTCTTGTGCTCTAGATTATAACCAGTCCTGTTCCATTTACTAGAGGGAATACAACCCTTAAAATACACTTTCTTGAGAACGCTGGCTAACTCTGAGCTCAAAACAAATTCCTTCAGAAGCTTTGGTCCACATTTTGAAATGCATTGCGAAGCCAAGGGCATTGTGTTGTTCCTATTTAGGGAGCCACGGCTGTGTAAACGTACCGGATCATTTCTTCAGCACGGACAGAGAACATGCGAGGAGATAGTTCAGTTAGTTTACAGTTGCTGACTATAACTAATTATGTGTTGTAAACGCAGCTATTGATTGCAACACTAAATTGGTCAGCATGAAATCTACATACTGTACACCCAGCTGCTGAAAGAGATGTACATCTGTTCAATGTATCCAATGAGGAGATCCTGACAGAGTTCCACACATACACATACACACACTTCTCTTGGCAGGTGGGCAGTGGAGCAGGAGTGGGCTTTAATGTTAATGTTGCCTTCACCGGTGGTCTGGACCCCCCCATGGGAGATGTAGAGTACCTGGCTGCCTTCAGGTACGCACATTGTAAAGTAATCTACTGTTACGTTATTTACTGTTTGTTGTTTCTATGTCACCAAGAAACACAAGCATTCACTATACACTGGTATGCCGTTTTTCACTTGGAAAATTAATATAAATAGCATACACTATGATGATTAGGAAATAAATGTGGCAAGATTCACAGAAATGGCCTATCCCGTAGAAATGGCCTATCCCGTAGAAACTTTTTCTGTTTCGTATTTTGTTTTGTATAACCTATTGCATTTTTGGTCATAAATAACTGTACTAGGTTATTCCAAATGGGACAATGATTTGTTTTCTCCAGTCAAGAAATGTGGGTTTTTGGGAAAAACAAAACAAGAGCCCAACCAAAACCATCAATCTCCTTGTCCCCTGTCAGGACGGTGGTAATGCCCATAGCCAATGAGTTCGCTCCAGACATGGTGCTGGTCTCTTCAGGCTTTGATGCTGTGGAGGGCCACCCCCCCCCACTGGGCGGCTACACTCTGACATCTAAATGTAAGTGGAGGACATTCATGAGCATTGGTGCTCCTCATTGACCTCCTTAAGCACCTTGTGTCTCCTCTGGCCATGCCCAGGTTTTGGCTATCTGACCAGGCAGTTGATGACGCTGGCTGGAGGCAGGCTGGTCCTAGCTCTGGAGGGGGGTCACGACCTTACAGCCATCTGCGATGCCTCCGAGGTCTGTGTGGCAGCTCTGTTAGGCCAGGAGGTGAGGCCACACCCATTCAGTACAACTCAACTATGTATCGCCTTCAGGAGGAGTGGAAACAATTGTATAAGCGCTTCATGTTTAGTACTTAATACTGGAGCATATCTGTAGTTAGTACTAAATACTGGAGCATATCTATAGTTAGTACTTTATACTGGATAATATCTGTAGATAGTACTTTATACTGGAGAATATCTGTAGTTAGCACTTTATTCTGGATAATATCTGTAGTTAGTACTTTATACTGGAGAATATCTGTCGTTAGTACTTTATACTGGAGCATATCTGTAGTTAGTACTTTATACTGGAGCATATCTGTAGTTAGTACTTTATACTGGAGAATATCTGTAGTTAGTACTTTATACTGGAAAATATCTGTAGTTCAGGCACGTGGGAACATATTTTCGCTGAGGGGTGCTGGACAAAATGTGCGAATGCCCATGTATGAGCATGCGTGCATGCATGCATGCGTGCATGCACGTGTACACACTTTCCTTTAACACATAATACTTTAACTTCCTGTCGACTTTCAATTAAGCAAATATGACGCTAAATTTACATTACATTCTGTTCGCCACATATTTACTTATGAAAACTGTGCAACTGGCGAACAGATGAGTTGTGTGAAACAAGGTGAGACTCAGTGGTTTATGAACTAAATACTGACGGTGGGTTATGCCTAGAAAAAAAAATGGTTTGGCAATTTTTTTTTTCCAATAGACATATAGGTTACATTAAAAACTAATAACTGTCGTGTGTTATAGGCCTACAAATATATGCTATATCTTAGCCTATCCTCTTTTTTAAAACTATCCTACAACAACTATCCTACATCAATAACACAATACCAGTTAATCATGTTGAAATCAATTATATTTTTAATAAGCTACAAAATAGGCCCATATTTTATAACACGTTTTTATACTTTAATAAAACAATAGCAATACCAGTTAAATCGACAGATAATCATATTTAAATAGGCAACAAAGTAAGGCTCTCACGACTCTCAGGCTCAAAGGTTTGATTCAAAAATGTTATGCTACTGTACATCAATAACAACAATACCAGTTAATCATGTTCTGTTAAACATTGATATTTGTTATGATCCCCTATATATTCTCTACGCATCTGTAGACAGTAGACATTTTATAACTACAACAGAACTATATATTAATAACAAACAACATTAGGCTAATCATGTTCTGTTACATTTTAATATAACATCGGCCTAAAGTCTAGACTATTTTTAACAAAAAAAAATAAAATACCACTATCAAAATCAAACGCTACCAGTTAATCACATTTTTGTTATTGATAGGCCTAGTTAACTTGTCTACAAATATGCCTATTTTGTATTTATTTATCTATTTATTTGATTAATATAGGCAAATTATTTAAGGATGTATAGTTTACTATACCACCCACAATTAAATAATATTTTGTAGTACGTAATAACTGAAAGAGGGCATAAACAAACAAAAAAAGTACCTTTACTTGAAGGTGCCGAATGTGGCCTTGCGTTCCGCTGTGTGATGAACAAATATTTTCATTAAAGGCTTAAAGTCCAACCTGTCCAAAATATCTTGATGGACGTGCAGCAAGGCTGTGTGTATTAGTCTTTTCTGTGTCATGGCACTCCGTAACCACGTTTTTAGCCTCCGAAGTGTGGAGAATGACCTCTCAGAGGAGGCGACAGACACGGGCAGGCAGAGACAAAGTTCCATAAACTTCTCCACCTCTTTCAAGAGTTCCTGAGTTTGTGGATGCAGGCTCCCCAAAAAAGATACAATGTCAGTGACTGTTCTTAGTCCTTTGTCTTTAGTAAGATTACCCAGAAGTGTGAGCTGCATGTGCAGGCGAGACTTGTCAACCTGATCAGGGAGATGGGCGGCAATGTCATCAAAGCCTGAATAGTGGCCATTTACAGCATCTAAAATGGTCTTCTCTCTCTGGGTGGCAACTTTCATTCCAGGCTGATCAAATCAACGGTCCAGCTCTGATGTTATAAGGTCCACTGCTTGAAAGAATTCATGTTGCCACTGGTTATGTCCTGTGCATGGTGCGACATCCTGCACAGTCTGCGTGTCTCTCAAACGAGCCGGGGTTCTGCTGGTTCTTGGATCTGGCATTTGTGTATTGTTCTGCACGGCATATGATGAGCAAGCACGCTTTATTGCCTTTGTGAGCACTGCCCATCTTGTCGAGCACAATGACAGTATGTTGCAAACAACATCGTCAGCTCCAAAAAGTGACAGGAACAGTGTCTTGCACTTTGATGATTCCCCAATTGCAACAGAGAGACTGCACAAAATTGAGCGTGTCTGCGACAAGACGTACCTCCCTAGCAACTTCTTGCAAAATCAAATCCAGTGCATGGTTGCTGCAATGAACATACAGTGCAGTGGGACATTGTGCTTTCAGTTTTGCCTGGACACCTGCAAAACGTCCAGACATGTTACTTGCGGCATCAAAACAAAATCCTTGAAGGCGATCCATCGGCAAGTTTAGACGTATAAATATGTCTTTGATGAAAAAAAAAGTGTCTCTGCCGTGGTGTTAGGAGCATTGTAGAAACTAAGAAATAAATTTGTGACTGATAAGTTTTTGTCCACATATTGTAAACTACAAGTAAACTGCTCAGACGCACTTACGTCGGTTGTTCCATCAGCCGTTAGTCCAAAGAACGAACGTCCCCTCGCCTTGTGCACAATTTCCCTCTGGACTGCATGTGCCAAAATTTCTAATATTTCATTTTGAATTTTGTCGGACATCCAGTTGTCTCTTCGCTGAAGCCACTCACGTGCCTTCGGCAAATCATACGTCCGCTCCATCATTAGTTGCCATAAAACACCGTCTCGATGGCTGTGCCCCCGCAGCGGAAGGCCCTCGCGTCCAAGTAATTTTATGGACCTAAAAAGCATCTCAAAAACTGTCCTGGCAATTTTCTGGTCTTTCTCTGCCTGCTCAGAAAGCATTGCTGTTATAGGTTTGTTGCCAAGAGATGTCAGCATTCTAACCGAATCCACATGGATGTCAGATAAATCATGGTGGGAAAACTTGGTGATTGCTTTACCCCACTCGTGAAGGGACTGATCTTTCCTTCCACATGGCGGAACCCCTTCTCTCTTGCTTTGCAGCAAATAAAACAAAACGCACAGTTTTTATCTGCTGCATAGTGCAGCCACGGCCACTTCAAAAACCAGCCAGGTTGAAATGATTGTTCAAATGTTTCCGTCCCAAATCTCCTTCCTGGAAATCTTGAGTTGGGCTGACATGGCTTCTCAAATCCAGCAGTGGGTGTCTGAGTTGGTAATGCTATCGCTTGCGTTGCTATCTCCGGCTCTTGAATGGCATCAGCAGCGAACGCGCTAGATATGGAGGATGATTGAGCAGGTGTAGTAGCCGCAGACATACTCCGATGCCTACTACAGGAAACCGGATCCTCCTCTCCTCCTGTTTCGATATATATTTTGGTCTTTTTGGGGCTTTTACTTGTGAAAAAATCAAGTATTCTTTTCTGCGCCATTCTCCATATTCTCCAGCTAGCTAGCCTACATCTCCCGCCAAATTACGTCAACTCAAATTGAGCTGACGTGATGACGAATTAAATTCGCAATTTTTAAATATATATTTTCTGTCATATTTATAACAGATGATCATATATCATATGATGTGCAAAATGCAAAACAAATGTTAAGATACCCTCAGCCTAGTTACTGTAAAATATTAAAATCTTCACCCCTGGTCAATAGGGGGTGCTGCAGCGCCCTTAGCACCCCCAGCAACCCAGCATATCTGTAGTTAGTACTTTATACTGCAGCATATCTGTAGTTAGTACTTTATGCTGGAGAATATTTGTAGTTAGTACTTTATACTGGAGTAGATCTGTAGTTAGTACTTTATACTGGAGAATATCTGTAGTTAGTACTTTATACTGCAATATATCTGTAGTAAGTTGCAGCAGATCTATAGTTATAGGAGCAGATGCAGTTTGGTACTTTTTTGAAGGCTATGTGGTTAGAACTTCTACTGGACCAGATACTGTATATGATTAGTACTTATGGAGCAGTCACGTTTTGTATTTAGTACAGTGATTAGCCACTGCTCAATAAGCCAGTGGAATATAAATGGTGAAAGAAGGACTTGGAGCCCTTGTCTATGCTGACATCTTGTGGGATGTATTGTAATTGCAGCAAGTTCAACTTGTGTGTGTTCTGTTTACTCAGCTGGATCCACTCCCAACAGCTGTCCTTGAGCAAAGGCCCAACACCAATGCAATCCTCTCTCTTGAGAAGGTTCTTGAGACACACAGTAAGTTTAAGACAGAATAATACAAGGCAGACACGCACGCGCGCACGCACGCACGCACACACAGGGAATCCAGAAATCTTCCTGGGTACTATGTGTAAGACAAATTATCCCATACAGTAAATGTATTTATTTATTGTTTTAATGAAGAATATTATATATGCAGCCAAAGACGGACTAATAAAGCTATTGTGTTGTGTTTTGTCTATTTCATCTTCACCAACTGGTATTTAAGGCTGAGGCTAAGCCTAAATAACACATTTTAGAAGCCATGGTATATAGTAATATTATAAATATAATAATAATAATAATAATAATAATAATATAATAATCTTTATTTGTATAGCACTTTTTATACAGAATTGCAGCTCAAAGTGCTTTACAGAGAGGTAATACATGCACAATCGTGCTTCCCATAAACATATAAAGAATACAGAAAAACTAAATTAATAACAATTGTTATAGGAATCAGATTCAAAAATAAATGGAGTATAATAATGGTTAAAAGAGTACAATAAATGAAATGACATTTATTCATAAAAATGGTTAAAGGAATCAAATGAAAGAAAAATAAAATAAATGATCAGTACATGTATGGTTATATCCCCAATATATCCTCTTGTACCCACTTACCTCAGTGTAGGAATTACCAAGACCCCCTGGGACTCTTTCCTCCCTTTTCCTCCGTTTTCTTTCAGGTAAATACTGGCGTTCGGTGCATCGCTTATCCCCACTGCTGGGTCTATCACTGCTTGAAGCCAAGAGGGGTGATTCGGAGGAGGCAGAGGCGGTAAGCGCCATGGCCTCTCTCTCTGTGGCCACTACCAGCACCATGGACCAGAGGTACATGAACGGCCATTAACCTGCCTGCCACAAATGGGGCTTTTCCACTGGCACATTTGGCCGAGTCGAGGCGTGCCACACCCATTTGCGTTTCCATTACCAGTTTTAACGCGCCAAGTCGTACTGAGCTGCACCTGAGATGGACCTGCTTTGGAATGGGGCCAAAGTGAGCTGGCTCCAATTGCGCTTTTACACTGCTGGTACCATCTTGACTCTTTTCCATTGCATAGTATCAACTCTGCTCAACTCTACTCGCCTCGGTCTCACCCACTCACTTGTGCCTGGTCTCCATAGCGACACCGCTGTTCGAACCACTCCTGCAGTAGATCGGTAGTCATTTTTATTTAAAATGTTTGACCATATGTCTCTACCTTGTTGGAATGTCCTTTGGTATCCTATCCGTGTGCAGCCAACAGTTCATAGACATATTGGTCAACCTTCACTTTACGTGAATTGCCCTGTCCAGCTCTCAGTTGATAACATTTATTATGCCCTCGACAACCGATCACAATCTGCACTTCCTCAATTGATCACGCCGCGGTTTCGCGTTTTGCCATTTAATAAAAGGTAAATAAAAAGTTGCGGCCGCTTCAGTAGTTGCCGTATATATTTCTGTGTTGCTTAATAACGAAGTGATGGTTTAATCCAATCAGTAATCTGCATGGTTGTCACATCACATTTTGGTATCGCCTCAGCTCGCTGGGAACCTCGACAAAGCAGGCACTAGAAAAGGTACCTGGTACCAGGTACTATCCCAACTTTTGCCCAATGGAAAAGCAAAAAAGGTTAGTCGAGTTGAGCTGGTTGCACGCAGTGGAAAAGCGCCATAAGTGAATAATATTATTATTTCATTAATGCAAACCTAGCGGGGCTGACAGAGAAAGATCCTGCAACACACAATATTAAGCCTAGGCTATTTTCAGCATTTCTCTTATTTAAAGCTCGATCGGGTAGCCTATTCGCAATGAATGGCGTGTACTGTAGGCTAAGCGTATTGAGACAGAACAACCAGGAACTCATTCATGTGGAGAGTGAAGTTCAAGGCAATGAAGGCATAGAAAAACATTTATTTTAAGCACATATATTTATTACACAATTTTATGCTTATGAACCTGTTTGTTTGTGTATTGGACATAGTTATCCTACCTGTAATTGATCGCTATATGCGTCTCTCTCGTATCTTTTGCATTTGCTGCAAGAATTGCCAACACGCCCAGATATATTACCTGTCTACTAAAAGAAAAATATAAAGATCTACTAATTTTATTAGTCTATGTTTTTAAATAATCCATGTAAAGTAAATAGGCAATGCGTTTTCGCCGTATAATACTCTATAACCTAAGGTGTAGGTTAGTCAAGCGTAGTCACCAGTCGTCCACGGATGTTGTTGCAATGGCAAGTAAAATATGACTTACCTACCTTTACAAATCACTGCCACTGCTGGACAGTGCACTAATAAAGGAGCCTGAAGTGTGTTAAATAGGGATCTACTTTTAAAGAGACACCTTCAAGCGGGGAGCCCAGTTGTATTGAAAATGCAACGTTCAACCGCGCTGGGCTGACCGTGCAGAGTCGTGCCCGTGGAAAAGTGCCATAACGTTATTTTGGTAGTGAGAAAGGCACAGCGAGAACAAATGAAATGTAGTGTTCCAAACCTTCAGCTGCTACCTAGCCTGTTGGATTTAGTCACAATATAGCAGGTAGACAGAATGGAAGAAATTACATTAACATACAATAACATTGAATTTGAACCTTAAATGTGGAGTCGGCAATGCGGAATAAAGATTGTTATTTCAATTGAATCATAACAAAAACACCTTTCCATTCAATGCCTTCAGAAGCTCTAAATTGGACAGACATTGCCAAGGTTGGGATAGTGTTGTGTGGTGTGGCCTGAAGCACACTATGTTCCCATTTACAGAGCCATGGCTGTGTAGAACCTCTACATTTGTTTCTCAGTGCGCACATAGATTGGGTTGCTAGCGGGCTGTGTGCTGAGGAGATATTCGCTGTTGACAAAAAGTGTATTAGCTTACAATCACTGACTCCGCCTTTAAACAAGTGATTAAAATGTGCCTTCCAGTGATTGATCTGAAGAAGAAAAAATGCAAAAAAGCAATGGGGAATTGGGTCAATGTGCAAGCACTTCAAGTGTGGACTATGCAAGAAGTCGGTCTAAAGTCTATAGAAGTCCCGAGGTTATCAGCTACTGAAGTAGTTGTAGGACTACATAGTGGTCCAATGGGATAATGTAAGTTCTGTCACCTGTTTTCCTTTTAGGCCTGAGGAAGAACCCATGGAAGAGGAGGAACCACTGTAACGGAGGGAGCCATTAGGGTGTTGCACTGTCACCTGACCTGTGTGGAGAGTCTCGTTGAGAGGCAAAGTGTATCCATAGATACCTTCAATTTATGTCACCTCAACCCCGCTCACCGTGTCCGTCATCTTGATTGGCGGCCCCTCAGCGCATGAGGGACATGGGGTAGGCTCCGCGTCAGAGCAAGGAGCCAAGATGGAGACTTAGAGGAAGACTGAATTGGGGAGGAAAATTTAAAAACCTGTAAAAGCTCAGCGTTTATTTGTGGACTCAATGACGTACATTTTTCTGCCAGTCTTCGCACCCCTAACCCCCCACGTTAGCCCAAGATGGCTACTAAGGCGAACTGAAGGCTGTAGACGTGTATTTGGAGCAGGGGCAGATGATTGATGTGTTTGCAGGAGTAAAGAGCTTCTTAAGTGCAGAGTTTTCTGGTGCTTTATACAGCTTCCCTCTGACCAAATGTGAACACGGCTATGGACACATTCTGCTGTGCAACACAGTGTGGGATTTTCTCTTCAGTTTTCTCCACTATATTTTCCATAGAAAACAAAGGGCATCGCAGAGATGGAGTTAGTGGTTATTGAAGATGTGTTCACTGTGGACTTTGTTTGGCCAAAGCATATTAAGGTTTTTGCAAAGATTTGATGACCTTGCTGTGAGACCGTCATCCAACTGTATTGAGCCTGTAGTTGTTAAAAGAGTGTCGCAGGGTTGACGAATGAGGAGTGCCTTGGTGCGGGTCCGCTGGATTTCATGATTGTTCAGGAAAAGAAGATTGCCTTAAAGTTAAACAGGTTTTCTCGCTAAGATAGAAACGCGAGAGCAGGTCACGGAATGTTTCCGGTTATCAAGGAGGAGAATGACTAAAGCAAACTATCTTTCAGCATGTTTACTTGGATCGTGACGCAGACAGAGTTTGTCTCCTCACAGCCTCTCCTGAAGAGTTACTTTACTTTTGGATGGATCTATTTTTTAATAA
The DNA here is from genome assembly GCA_027564755.1 of Amblyopsis hoosieri. Taxonomy (NCBI): domain Eukaryota; kingdom Metazoa; phylum Chordata; class Actinopteri; order Percopsiformes; family Amblyopsidae; genus Amblyopsis; species Amblyopsis hoosieri. The sequence goes on along the minus strand of JAODUE010067565.1, from coordinate 3,708 downwards.
TAATTAAAATAAATAAATGAACAATTGCTTTTTAAAGGTAGTTGCCAGCTTCTGTATAAAATGGGCAAACATGGAGATGTTCAAAACCAAATGAGACTGAACTCTTCTCAAAAGGTTTAGCCTTTTATGTAGCTTCCCTTTAACTTAAGTCATCGCTTTATAAACCACATAAAGCATGCATTCGAGCAGAGACAATAGAACGAAGATTTGAATGTTATCCCAAAACAGGAAGTTGAGCAGGAGAAGCCAAAGCATGAATTTGCATTTAATCCTTCTACACCACTAGCTGGGAAAACACCAGGGTCACTGTTTACTAATCTACCTTTTCAGCCTATCACATTATCATTTATTTATGTGTGCTGATTGACTTCTCTGACTCTGCCAGTTGGCAACTACCTTGGTTACCTGTGTAAGAATTTACACATGTAGGTGAATATATTTTGAAAGGCAATAATTGATTGCCTGTTTGTGACTTCAGTGTATGATTTCGACATCAAGTTGTTGATTCACCATATCACGTTGGGTGAATGTGTCCACTTTATTTTTTTAATGTATAGGATTATTTTTCTAATGTTGTCATCCATAGTTTTTTTTTCTGTTTTAATGTTTAGTTTTTTGTTCTGTGGGTTAGCATTTACATGCTCAATGACATTGTTACTCTCTCCTTTCTTTCTTTTTTGTATTTATCAAAAATAAGGGGCAACACTATTTGTATGGTACTAGACCTTTCTGCAGTTTTGATCTATTTATAACATCAACTGTTTATAGCACATTTGTATATGGAAAACCTATATATGTATTCCAAGTAATGACAGCTATGATGTTGTGAATGAAAACAGTATGGTGTGATATTAATCTATGGACAAAAAAAGAAGCAAAGCAGGATTTTAACTATAGTCATGAGCTGAACTGTTCAAAGTTGCTCAAGTGACATTTTGCCATACAGCTTTACAATGGCAAATTTAAATCGGCCACCCCCCCCCCCCCAAAAAAAAAAAGAAAGAAAAAACATATCACTTTGTTGCCTAATTGATGCATTTGCCATGGTGCATGAGTGACATGCACATGCCTTTCAACTGTGATGACATCACCACACACTTCCAAAAAAAATGATTTGGAGGCCATCTTATGTAGCTAGTAGAGTATAGCTAAGGTTAAGAAAAGGAGGGGTCACTGGTCTGTTATCAGACATTGGAGTACAGTGATTGTGAAATGGCATTTTATCCTACCTCGTGCAGAAAACATCAACCAGATTGGTAAATACTGTATTATCTCTGTGCAGGCATTGTACTGCCATAACTCACTCCCATGAAATCAATGTCTCCTCCCTTTCTACTACCTTTGCATTATTGGAGCTTACTTCTATTAGTTAATACAAACTTTAGCTTTATTTGCTAGTAATGGCTAAATACATTAGCCCAAATTATTCCTCACCAGGAAACAGAGTTTTTTTTTTTTAAGACTTAATTAATGACCACCATGTTTATCTTAAGTTCCTATACTTTTATACATTTGTAAATTTTTGAGGATAGATTTCATGTTTTATTGTGTGCAAATATACATTCCCATTGTTTTTTTTTTTGTTTTTTTTGGCTTAACGTTATTTTTTTTACCTTGAGATTTTGCATTTTTGTAGAAACTTTTACGATATTCAGATGTTTATTTTGCTGTCTACTCGCGCCAGTTTGAACTCTTTGCATGGTTTGTGAGTCAGCATGCCTGCTTGTCTGTAACTAAATGTATTTGCACAGTAGAACACTTGAGGACTTCTCATGGCAACTCATACCAACTGGACAGACTGTTGCTAATTTGTCTGTCCATTTGACTCCACTGACTAATTTGATATGGTTATTATTAAATATTGTTTCCAATAAGTGGTTTTAACATGATTCAGCACTTAAAAAATATTTATGGAAATGTCCTTTATTTTACTGGGTTAGTCTCTATTTAATGTTTCCAAAGAATGTTCTTTCGAAGACTTTTGAACTGTCACTATTACAGTTGAGATGTTTAGGTTATTGCAAATTGTCTGGAGCATCTATCTTTGGTTGTCTTTCCCACCTAGACCAGTTCTATATATAACCACTGTGGCTCAAGAGCAATTCTTGGTTTACATATAAATTGAAGGTTATTTGTGTTTTGTTTGCCATTTGTCTCTATAAATTAACATTTGTATGTGCTCTGGCGATGGGATGAACCTAGGCTTTGGACATTTTATCTCTGGTGTCATCTATAAAAATATATATAACAGTCTCCAGTTTTGTTGGTTATTATTCCCATTGTTTGTTAATTAAATCATTAAATGTTTTACAGGCTAAGCTCTGCTTGTGCAAGATCTGGACTGGACTACTCACTTTATTTGTTATTTATACAGGACAGGGTAGTGGTCCTAATGTTTGATTTTCGGCATAGACTGACTCCTTAATATGAAACTATTCACTCTAGATCACTTCGGACTAAATGTCTGCTCAACAATTAGCCTCCCAAACAAAGAAAATGGGGCGGCAGGGAAGGGGGAAATCTAGTTGCATGTCTTAGTCCACAAATAATGAGGTCTTTGTTGTACATTAGCAGACTATGTCATTAATCAGCCTTTATTCTTTCCTTCTTTCTGCCTTTTCTCCCTTCAACGATTCACTACTTCTGTGTCTCCTTTACCAAAGTAATTTGTCAAATCCAGTAAACAAATAAAGCAAATGTATAAACTGTTACTAAAGTTGTGTTGAAATATATAGGCTACAACAATAACACATTACCAGTTCGATTTTAACTCAACTTGTAGTGCCTGCAATGTTTTTTCCTGCATCTTGCAGGTCGAGTTATGAAACTGTCAGAAATTGGGGCTAAGGCACTACCAGTTAAATAATTGTAAAATAAAACGATAACAGACTATAGTCAAATTGAACACTCGACCAGCGTGCTGACCTAGAGTAAATGGGCGTTTCTTCGTTAAAATGAAGTGTCACTAATGGTTGAGTATCCAATGAGGTATATGCACTTCCGCTTTTACCATGCCAACATAGACATGTTATTTCCTTTCTTGTCGACGTCACACCTTGAAGAACTGCAATGCTATGCCTGAATAAGTAGTGCAGTGTTTTTACTCTTTAATAACCCTTAACTGGGGAGAAAGCTACCATTTGGCTTTCGTCTTTATACTGATTGCAGCATTTATTTTGGATAATGCCTAATATTGTACTGTTCAGTGGTAGCTCTCACCACGATCTGTCACAAAAAGTGGCAGATCGACTCGGACTGGATTTGGGGAAAGTAATTACAAAGAAGTTCAGCAACCAAGAAACATGGCAAGTCTACAAACTAGAATTACTTTGCGCTCATACACCTGATCTCTCGCGTTTGCTTCAGGTAAATTGTTAGGTTGGAATGGAGCATCACATGTGCTTACGCTAGCCTGTGCTAACAATAGTTAGCCATGAGTTAGGGGACCGCACACCTAACGTAGGTACCGTAGTTGAAACCACGGCTCTGGAGGAAATATGAATGGCCCAATAACGTATCGTTATTTTCTGGGTACTATATTAAGCGCACTAAACATAATACAGTTTGTGTATGAAAACTGGTTTCATACACGTAGAAAAATATAACGTTATTTACAGATAATCAAGTTATTTAAAAAAATATGACTCATCGAACCCAGTAATCAAATGAGAACAGAACTCCAGGTCACATGACCAGTGATAAATACTC
>JAODUE010067555.1:0-15989 GCA_027564755.1 Amblyopsis hoosieri | reverse complement strand
ATCCCCCAGTCAGAGCTTTCCAATGTGGCTCGGGAAAGGGAGGTTTGGGGTCCCCTGCTGGAGCTGCTGCCCCCGCGGCCCGACTCTGGATAAGCGGATGAAGATGGATGGATGGATGGATAATTCAATAGCTGTATGTATAATTGTAAAGTATTTCTGGGAATGCAAAGCTTCCTTAAAATGCTCTGAAAACTTTCATTCTAAACAGTCAAACATTCTAGAAGCATTTAGTTTGAATGTATGACTGGGCCTGCGGGATCAATATTAAGATCCCACTCCCTTAGAAAGTAGTTCCAAAAATTAGCCTTGAACCATTCTGTTTTCAATTAAACACTACACGCAGGACCCTCTAAGCTACTTGCTTCCTGGAATAACTTTTGCCCCAATGCCTGACGCTATATTTGTGGAACTCTTATGAAACCAGTCAGCTTCAACATTTCATAAACCTGGAAGCGTGACGCTAAATCAACATACCCCCAATGGGAAACAATTGCTGATTAGCTTCACCCTTTTCTGACATCATTGAGAGTATCTGCCATCTTATTATGAAAGATCCAATTATTTGTCTCTGAATAAGGAATACAGATATGGGATGAAGGTGATGGGTAACTGTCCCTTCTAGCTTTTGTAAAAATACTGTTTAAATACATACCAGCAAACGCTAATACAGTATAAATCATTTTCTTGACAAAGCAAAGATGAAAGCACTAGTCCCTATTGAATGAGGCTACAGGCATTTATAAGCAAGATTCTGACGGGGAAGTCGATCAGTTCAGCCGCTTTAAAGCATGAAAGTGAGTCAACAGTGGGAAGATAAAATCTAATTCGGCACATGATTAAAATCAATTTTGTTTATCTGCTGCTGAGGGTGAAGAGATGGAGAGATGTTCAGCAATCAAGCATCTCCTCGCATCTCACTGTTAAATGAGATCCAATGAGGAGCTACAGTATAGCTGGGATCCAGTCCCTTTGGCTGGAACCATATCATCGGATGAGTCCCGCCACGCACTACAGACTAATACGACCACAATAGCCTGTTCAGATGGTACGACAACAAGAACTGCCTAAATGATGACTGATAGCTGCACTTTCACATACCCAGTAATATTACATTCTTATTCATGTCCTCTAGTGCTGTAATGCAATAAGCAAAGAGCTGCCCAGATACATAGCTTTAATAGAGAACGATACAAAACAATTAAATCAATTGGATTTGTTTGTGCGTACCAGACTGCAGATAAACAGTGCTCACGACTCTTAAAATAAACTTGCAACGAATGTCGAGTTACCATTTGTCACATGCACTTCTGGAATGTATCCAATGCAATTACAGGTTAAATTGACATTACTTACTTACTTCTCCAAATGACCACAAACAAAATAATTTCAGCTCCACTTTGGAACTTGGTTCATTACTTGGTATATGACCTTTTTGCAGGCAATTAACATGCTTGTCATTATCTTCTGAACTTAATATGCATAGTGCAACAGCTGCTTAGCGGCTATTAGCTCTAATAAAGCAAGAAGGGCAGAAAATAAACTTTAATTATGTATTTTGGAGCCTAGGCATTAACCCCAAAACAACCCTAACCCAAACACAGAGCACCATGATCACTTGTAAAGACAGCAACGGCCTTGTGAATGTGAAAAGACACTACATTCATATTTAGCTAATGTGCTGTACTGTATGTAGGTTGTGTTGTGGTTTAGTCAGAGCTCTGCCATATGGGGCCTTGGTTCCCTGTTAGCACCAATCATACAGTGAGAAAACACCAAGTCACTGTCACACTAAGGCTGCAATGTCATCTGTGACACATTCATGTTTGTGTTTATTTGAGGTGTGTTGATATCAATGGGCAGAATGTGAATATAAACAACTGCACACACCCCATAAATATTAATGATGTGGCCATTATATTTTTTCTTTGATACACACACATTATATTAAATAGTATGTACCATGTGGTTTATAATAATGTTCAGGCAGTTGATAATCATCATATGCGTCGCTATACTGTAGAGAGGATGCATGGAAGCTTTCACACTGGAAATAAACGAAGTCGTCATGGCAACATGAGAACGAAGATTTGTGGGAGCAGCAGTGTGCTAAATCTACCATGTTAATCAAATGATCAGAATAATCCATCAGTCCCTAAGTTATAATTAAAACATTACCTCACTCAACAATGTAAAAACAAGATTGTAAAATTATACATTTGAGTGCATATTCCGAATTAAAAACAGTACATTTCAAATGTCAAATTTTAGCATTAATAATTTCACACGCTGCTAAAATTTGATTGTTTTCCCATTTTGCTCGACATTCTTTAGTATTTGACATCTGAAACTGAGTGCAAATAAATGTAACCTCTTGAGAATGTAGATTTAGTCAGCAAATCGTGCGGTAGCAGCTAAATACATTTACGATTTTTAAAGCCTTTTTAATAAAGTGTTGAGCTAAACTTGATAACACTTAATAACACTTTTTAAAACATAAATCAATTATTGACCTTACTCACCAGCATTAAGGGTTCAACATTCAGTTTGTCTGCGTGTCATGGAAATCTACTGCCACAAACCGAATATTAGTTTAAAACTAATTTCAAATACATTATGTACAGTACCGTATAAACTTAGATCATACTTAGATCTTAAATGGAATGATAAAGTATAAATAAATTATTTGAATTGTTACAGTATTACTTAGTAATAGATAATTATGTCCTCCAGATACCACACACCACTTCATATAGCACAGTACATATAGCAGGCTACATATTGTAAGCTATACAGTAGAGACCCTCTATGCTGGCATACACACCAGCGATGGTAGTGTTTCTGGCTTTACAGTGCATTTATCAAATTCACAGATGGAAAAGGTGATGGCATGCAAGCTATTTAAATACCAGCTTGTTGTATCTCAGAGCTGAAGGAAACAACATTATCTAGCAAATATTATTTACTAGGCTGCTTAGCAAAATTATCTTGTGTGAAGCACAATGTTTCTCATACACAGCATCCCAAGCCAGATATACTGGATAAAACAATGACATTCTGTGTTCAGTAAGTACAATGGCACTTACTGTCAGTAAACAAACAATAGCAAATTTTGGCTTGTCAATTATTAAATATAACTGAATAACAGTGCGCTTCTCTCAAGAGTTCAGCAAAACAGTGAGAGTGCCACTGGAGCAGTTCAATCGAAAACACCATTGTCTGACGTGAATGTAAACTGGATTAGAGCATTGTTATGTATAGCTGGCAGTTAAAATGTATTATCTACAGTTAGAGAAACTTTTGTTTAGTTATTTCATTATTATTTCATAGCATTGCAATCACGTCATGTACAAGACTTTAGATCAGACATCCAAAAATCAGTTCCTGCCAACGAGAGTCCATCTGCCATTGAATGGGATACCATGTTGTTTGCCTAGCTATAAATGTTGACTTGTCTGATGTCTGTCAAAGAAGAACTTTTGGTTACAAATAATAGCAATCACAGGCTTTCAAGCTTTCAAACTTGACAGTTATAAAGAAGGTATTGTACCCTGTCTGCATAGAACTCTGAATTGCTGCTAGAGAAACTATAATGGCACATTTGATGCAAAGAGTTGACACCAGCATAGTGCATTTTCTTTCTTTTTTTTCTCTTTTTTTTTTTTTAGACAGAGGTGTTCTAATCGCCACTTTCTCCTTCTAAATGGTGTCAAGCAAAACCCAGAACAACACGGCTGAAAGGTTAGAACAAGCTTTGTCTAACTATGAAAATGTACCACTGTTAACGATGCTTTTTGGCTTCATACAGTACTTCATACATGGACTTCCATTTGAGATTAATTTGCCAAAAACACCACCACTATAAATCATTTTCTATGAGCTAAATAACTAAATGAAAAACCAGTGGTAAAACAATGTTTTTCCATGACCTTGAAGGACACAAGCCCTTTCATAAATGATGTTTGTAGATGTAGTTAAATGTTGTTAGTTTCTAGAGCTCTCCCCTCTGCTGTTGGACCCAGCGAAGATTTGTACTCTACTTGCATCGTTTACAACTCCGCTGTCAGCAATGTCAGACGTAAGCCCAGGGTCTCTTCACAGCTACTTTTCAGAAATACGAGATAGCTTGTAGCGATCCTATGAGGCTAGAATCAGGTCTGGCATTTTGCAATTCCTCCGACACAGTGCCACGCCGACGCAGGGCAAGCACAGTGGGGCTTTAGAACGAGGACATGAAACCATCATCTATAATTGAAGTTCTTCAAATGACTCCACGTAAAAAAGGGAGTGGAGTGCTACAGTGACTGGGGAAGCACAGTCCTTGTGGATAATATAAACAGGAATGTAATGATGTAAGTTCAAAAGATTAAAAAAAAGAAAAAAGCTCAAAAGGCACATTGTTCAATACCGAATGGTTCAAACACATAACATTCAACACTCATGTCTCAAGGCAAATTTATGTCAACACTTGAATTTGAACATAATTCATAATAGTAGGGAGGAGGGTAGCTATTGTTAGCCGAAAAAACGTCCTAAATTGATTTTAAACTCATTAAACACTGTCACTTAAACTATGTTGAATAATGCCCACACTAACACTTTATGTCTTATATTTACTTAACACCGTTTTATGAAACGTCTGCTTACCAGTCTGCACAGGATACAGGTGTGGTGTAGTGAGTCTCAACATATGACCTCACTCATTGGACTATACCTTAATAGAGACTTTGTTGTCTACAAGCCTTTAACTTGAAGTTTCCAAACTAGAAGCCAAAAAAAGATGTCAAATGTTTATGATACACACACTGTATAACTTGTACAGCAACAACTCTATTATGAAACAATGTTTGAGATATATGCATTTGCAAACAGACTTATATCCATTTAGGAGAAGAAATTAAGCATTAGGAATGAGCAATCTGTGCAATATGTGGAAAGATTAGTAATGTCTTACAATAAACCACATATAACTGAACATTACCAGTGAGGAGCACTATGCATTGTGGTTCAAGCTTAATACTCAACCTTTAAAACAAGACATGATTTGCACTAAAATAAGTTTAAGAGTAAATATATTAATCATATTACGCTTACCACTGATTAAGTTGGTGGTGAGTTGGTGTTGAATGAATGACTGAATGAATTCCATTAAATCCATCAACAATGTTTTTCCTATATCTATATATGTACTAGATACAGTACATGATTGAGCTATACTTTTTTTATCCTGTGTCATGATAAAATGAAACCATACACCAATTTAGCATAATAATTGAACTAGCTTTTCCTACAAGTCTAAATTCTGTCTCTGCCAATCATTTATTAAACAATAAATCATAGATTATGCTGACATTGTCCTCCGTGCTTGCCGGGCCCACAAAAACTAAGATTGATTAAAATTCAAATTAAAAAATGATGAATGTGCTGGTAAAATTTTATTATTGGAAGATTGCGTTAGCTTAAGGTTTAAGTCACTTCATTAAGAGAGAAAAAACAAAGTAAACATGTCTGCCAACAATAATTAAAAAAGTGTCATGAAAAAAAACAAATAATAATAATACGGTATATGTTCCAAATAATTCACAGCTGTCTTTGTTGGTGTCTTTGAAGGCCAGTGTTTTCTTATACTGTCTAATCATTTTTCAATTGTAGTCCAACTTCCATCTAACCTGACTTGTGATACAGTAAACAATAAAGCCATTGGAAGGATTCTAATACCGGATTGGATTTGTCACCCATGCACACGACCACAGGCAGAAACATGCTGTTGTAATTTCACACTTACATGTCACTAGTGTTATGGCACTTTGTCATTTTGGCAGGGGGAGGGGTGATTTTTATAGCGCAGCCAGGCCCTGCTCACTATGGCCAGATCTGTCCCAATTTCTCTTGCCTGGCTGCCCTGACCTGGCATGATGAATGTTCTTCTCAAGAGAGAAAAACAGGCCTTGTTGTTATTGATGTTCTCAATTAATAAGCCCCACACAGCACTGCAGGATTCATACCTGCTGTATGCGGCCAGCTGCCTCGGCTGTCAGGATATTGTGTGGTATCTTTCTCAAACGCTACTAACGCTGAATCAAAACCCAATAAGCCAAGATTTGTAGCGACGAAATAGCAATGCTATCACCTTGTTGCTTGGCACGTTCGCCGTGTCGGAAGGAGTCAAAACACTAGCTGCTCGGTTGAGAGACGCAAGCATCATTCTCCATCAATTCCTTTACTAATTAAAAAGAGAAATATCCCGATAAGATTCCCATGCTTGTGGAAGAGCGTGGCCAAATGAAATGACACCCCTCCTGGCAGTATGTTCCTGCCACCTGCTCGGTACATGAGGCTGAGCCTATGTGCCCATCGGCAGTCAAAGTATGTCTCTCCCCAATGAGCAAAATGTCTGTGAGAAGGTGATAGGCTCCTGTGGCCACTGGCCAACAAAGTCTCTCTCTCCAAGTCCACGGTGCCAACACAGGCTTACTCTCAGAACGGTGAGATCAAGCTCCCCCAGGTAAGGTCTCGCTATACCCTCCTGGCCATGGCAGCACTAAGCTACAAATAAAAGGTCCATATGATGCATAGTGATTCAATACAATGGGATATTGCACTTCCGTTCTAGACAAAGCTCAATTTGGCCTCCAAATGTGTGGTACATGGATAGCTAAGATGAAAGCAATGCCCTCCAGTCTTAACATGGAAAAATTAGCTTCAAGGGCAAAGTGGCTGAGCATTCCCAAAGGCATGGATAGAAAGGGAGCGATAGAGGTCTGGAATTAATGCATTCTGCGTGCTTTAGTCTCTAAGTAGGTGCATCCTGCGAGACATCTGAAAATACAGTGGTGATGTAACCGGAGGTGTTTTCTTCTTTTCTGTTCCATGTGAAAGATAATGCTAGCCTGCTAAAAGCTGACTCACTCGCAAAGTATTTGCGCGCCATGAATGATATGTCACATTCAAAGCTCAAATGAAGCATTGATAGAATAGAACGCACACACGCACACTCACTCACGCGCAAACACACACACACGCGCGTACACACATCCTATGATAGCAATATTGTCATTGTTGTCCCTACCACAGACTTGATTAATGGTTGTAATCAAGTAATGCCCCTCCATTGCAATGGCCCCACAGAGACCTCATCTAATTACAGCAAACAACAGCAAATGGAACATTTATACACACAACATTCATCTATATTCTCTCTTGTTTGGGTGACAGCCTTGGACAGAGTTCATGTTAGCCACATTAACTTAAACATACTAAACGAAAATTGCTGTAAACAGAATTTACTGTGTACATAAATTACAGAGTATGCGTCATGTCAAATACTGACGCACAGGAGGCTGAGGAATATATTTTACAGACACCAAGCTGTCATTGGACTCACTGTCACGTGGATATCAGCAAACAAGCAGCAAGGTAATGCTTATTGAACATTTACAGCTCTCCTTCTTATATTTTACTGTGACTAACTACTATTTACCTGTGCAGCATGGATCATCTCCCAGATGAGTAACCGATACACCATCTGTCATACACATTGGCAATATCTGTGCTAGCTTAATCACTGCTACTCCCTCACTTATCCAGGGTCTGTGAAAGTAATGGCTGAAAACATTAGCTTTAGTTTGGTTCGAAACATCCACAACTTAAGCTAGGAACCCATATTGCTCAGGCAACGTGGTTATGCTGTCAATTACATGCGTTGCACACACAGCGGTCAAACTCCACAGGGAGGAGTAGCCTGGGAATCTGAAAGACCCCTTCCCCTTTGGTGACAGCGCACTGCCCGTTCTGCTTCACTAGCATTCACCATCTGCTGGTCCGTTCGCTAATGCCTCCCCATCTGGACCACTGAAGCCCGACTTGGCAAAACTTGTGATGTCTTTGTGTTTGTTTCATTCAGAGTGTAATTCTGGAGAATGTCACACTTCTCACGTTTTACAGTTGCATCGAATATATCGAATATCCAAATGAAATAAACAATTTGATAATTTTTTTTTTAAATAATAAAAAAACATTTTGCTGTACCGGTCATACAAAACGTACTGCGATATGAATTCAATTAGTAATTCATATCGGCAATTTATATGATTCTATATCTTGTATAAAGAACACCACGGAGGCATATCGACAACTGAGATAGCTCTGTCTTTATTTAAATATCAGTGCCGATAATGAGTGCTGCTAATTATGTCCCTTCTATTGAAACAGGCGCCACATACTTCATAACTGTTATCTAACTAATTGGAACTATACCCATTACTGAGTGGTGATTAATGTTTAGAGTCCATCGTTTGGGAGGGGGCTGGAGTGTGTGTGGGGCGGATGCATTGTTTATTCAGGTAGACTTGTAATTAGCCACAGATGATTAGTATCACCTGAAGGTCACTGGAGCTGTGCGAGCATGCTATGGAAACATATTGTAATGTAATGAGTAATGAGATTATGCTGCTTAAAATACAGTATACTGTTCGTTGTGTTTGTTTATTTACTGTTTTGCTTGGTAAACTATGCTATGTCCTCGATGATTAGATTCATCTCCGCTTTGTCATGGTTTAATTAATGGTGTCGGCTCAACAAGTTCATTTAGCTGTGCAGTACATTACGGGGTGAAAGAGTGGAAGAAGAAGCCATTTTTGTTTGCGTAATATTCTTGTGTGCAATATACATTTGTTTAAAGGAGTTCTCTCCACTGACAGGATGATAAAAGCACTATGTACCTAAAGTGAATTAGCTTAGTTCTGGCCAGGCCACAGATACAGGGCACCCAACTGTGTGGATGCATGACATTGTCCGCCAAGCAAGCACAAAATGAAGTGATGTGCCAACGCAGCCGCCAGTTCCCCACCACTAGATACACCTTGGAGAGGGATAAACCCATCAGACATGGGCAGAATGCAGGTCAGCTCTCAGTGTGCTAGCTTCTACAGTACAGGAGCTCCTTTGGACTTCTCACGTTTACCCCCCGCGGTGGAGGACCAGACAAGCTTTGTTTCACTGCTCTCTGCTGGATCCATGCCCATACACTGACAAAGCATGGAAGCACACACTTTCAATGTGTAGATGAACAGCAATAGGCCATACCCAGCAAATACTTCACATGGACCTGACATTATTGCAGCTGGTAAGATATATCCTGTGGTAACCTGCGATATCCAGTACCTTCCATTCTAAACACAGCAGGTTCTGGTCAATAAGAAAGCACCATTGAACTGCACCTGTCGTTCACAGAATCTGCAGTTAGCATGCAAAAATGATTTCTGGCTTCCTTTGCTATAGCACCAGGTAATTGTGCCGCGAGTCTCAGCTGACACATTAAAATGCAAGCCACGTCATAAGGCATTTGCACAGCCCAGCAGGCACATAGGAACCAGTGGAGGGGCAATCAATCCCTGCCACACAGTTCTGAGATGCAGATGACCAAAGGAGTTAGTCTTTGTTGCTTTGGACTGAGCAGGTAAATGTGCTTTGAGTCAAAACACTTTCATGCCTTTCTCCTTATTTGAAAATATGTCTATAGCACAACGGCTATATAAAGTGAAAATCACCCTCACACATTGCATTTCTTGAGAATAGGGCCTCTTGCAGCATTAAATATTTGTAATAAACAAGCTATCCATTCCCATTAACTCCGGTTATTCATTAATCCATGTTATAACATGTAGGCATGCCGTTATGGGGTTTGGCATATGGTGCGAGACAGTGGTAGAAACAGACAAACCCATTTAAAAAATCTGTTCCTCATTGGAATGGATCGTTTAGCTTTATACTTTTGCTCAAAGTGACATTGTATCATCTTGTAAGAAGAACAAAATGTGTTATATACAGTAACTCCTTTGAGCAGCTCTCCCAGGGTGTTTTGGAAAGAGCAAGTTGCTGCCCCGTGGGTGTGGCCGCGAGCTTGCTGGATCTAGGGGGGTCGCTGTGGGCATCAATGCCTCATCTCAAATCGCTCTACATACTGCAGAGCCTCATACCCTCATCGTCAGCCTTTTTATAGAAAATTAAACATTACATTATCTCGCGCATCAGCGCGGTAATACTGTGCAATCACGGCGCGTGATTAAGGAAATGAATCTTACGTTTGAAATTGCTAAATTTGCCCTCTAACATTTTTTGTTATTGCTGTTAGTATTCCTGTCATTCTATAAATGGCGTATGTAATGCGGAGTCACAATCCATAAATGTGATATGTGACACGTGGCCAATATCAATCAGATTTACTATTCGGCGCTGTAACTAAATAAACGCATTACGTATTGGCTTTTCTTTAATATTGGCCTTTTTCATGCAAGCAGCCTCATACTTCACATGGCAGCAAAGAATGTCTCAGGAGACTATTTTAGGAAGGTGATTTTTCACTCTCCTACAGCATTTTCGCCACCATGCAAGGAATGGGCACTGTGGAATAACCGAAAAAAAGAAAAAGAAAAGAAAAGGCCATCTCAAACCCTCAGATCAAATTGATGTTCCTCAACAGACGACTTACTACACAGCAGATGGCATCAAAGTATTGAGAGAGCACTATTAGCAGATCCCTTCAATGGCTCTCTAGTGTGTTGGGTGAACGGATGACTGGGGCCATGGGGGGGTGTTGTTCTACTGTGAAAATTCCCCCTGCATTGTCAGATGGCATTCCCATCATGCATTGCTTTAGAACAGGGAGATGAACCTGTGACACAGGCAGGTGGGACGGCCTCCCAGTGACACCTTGGCACGGTACCTCTCGCCCTGCCTACCGTTTACGCTGGTATAAGACACGCAAGCTATGTGCTGGATTTTAAGAGAGTCTCTAGTATACTGAACATTGCTGTTGTTCTTTGCATAATAATGTCATGTAAATCACCTGCACACTTACTGTAAACTGAAGTAGTCTGAGGTCACTATGGATTAACTGGCAAAGAACATGTATCACCTTATTATTATGTCATTACTATTGAATCCACTTACTGCACATAAAAACCACAATCCATTAAATCTAAGTAAATAACTTGACGTGAGCTTTTGCAACCACAAAATGTAGAATGTCTAACGTGGAATACACTTCAATCAATTTTGGGCAAAACACATACTGACATTTAGATTAAATCTTCCTCAATATGTTTCTGACAGTACAGTTATGTCTTTACTTTCTATGCAGTTGAAGCCCCAATCCATTATTCTTGTAGGACATTGTCACACATATCTATGGTAATGTAAACAGTCTATATGTGAAGCCATCCAAGAGTTTTGGATGCTTGGCTTTAGTAGATGGTAGAAGAGCCTTGTAACCAGCAACCCCGTATATATTTTGCGTCATTAAACAAATTAAGGTTTTCCGTGACAATGGCCAGCAATGTACAAGCTGTATGAGATTTGGTGGTTTGCTGGTGATATATGTGAGGCTGGGACGAATGATGCCACTATTGTGCTGTTGTAATACTCAACATAACCATGGCAGCGTTTTTTATATATTTATATTTATTTTTTAATAGATATTATGTTTAATAATAAACTATACTGCACTGTAACACATTTGGTGTAAGGTGCATATTCTTACCAGACCTTAGTCTTAACAAAAACATTCAAAAGCAAATAAAAAGCAGTTTAATTATTCCATCCAATCATCAAGAATTCTGCTGTTTTACTGCTCTGTTGACAATACAGTCATAATAGTGTAATATAGCACTATAAACAAACTGCTTAATTTACATTAACCTTTTCTGAATCAACCTTTCTAGTATGATCTATTATAGTACAGTACATACTAATCTCTTAAACAGAACCATCACCATGATGCAAATTGCAATTATATTTGGCACAACATTGCTAGTGTGATATTTCATCAGCTCCATTTTTAAAATTCAGCAGATGCATATGACTAAACACCCGCTATCACTCAGCTAATGCAGAGCAAAATTTACAGGCCTCTGGAGTCCTTTGGCCATTGTCATGAATATGGATACAAAAAGGTGGCTATTGTAGACACAAGTCACATTATGCAGTTAGGAAGCTAATGGATCGTTAGCAGTAGATAAGTCATCTAAAAAGGCATGTTTAATGCGACCTAATGTATCCCTTTTTGCAACAGCTTTGGTTCATTTAGGCTTGATGTGATGATTCATCAAAAAAAGTATCTTGGCAATCACATCTAAAGTTTGGCATTCACGAGGTTCTGTCTGCTCAAATGTAAAAAGTAACTAAGTACATGTAGGGGACAGTGTCATTGTTCTGCTCAATGCACACGAATGCTACAGCCAAAAGCTCAATACTTGAATATATACCGAGAGACTGCACTCACCTTGTCACTTAGCAATAGTGAGGGCTCTCTTTGTTGCCTGCACTGTCGGTGAACCGCACAAGTCCGGGAAAAGCTTGTTCTTTGACTTTCAAAGTGAAACAGTGCAAGAGAACAGATTAGGGTTAAATCCGTGTCCTTCTCTGACACCTTTAATTTTAAGGAGGGCAACTATCTTAGTACCATTTATACAAGAGGGAGAACTGCAAGAATGTGTGGGAAATGTTCAGCTTATTGGCCTGAGGGTAAATCCGCTGCTACCAGGAGACAGTTTGGGGTGAGCAGGGTGGAAACAGAGGTGTGGAGAGGAGAGGCAGGTGGCGCAGCATGCAGTCAGCACCCCGCTGCCAGAAACGAGACCTCTGGAAAAAGTCCAGGACTCGCACGGCAAAACACAAGGCGACCTTACCTTTCATGATACATATGCACAAAAGAAGTCCCACGTCCACCGGCCAACGGCCAATTAAAAAGTTATGCATAATTTAGCATGTCATTTGGCGGTCGGGGATCAAACTGAATCTGATTCGCTCTCAGTTCTTGGGAATTTCCTCTGGCGAACAAAGACAGGCGGAGAAGACAAAAAGCAAAAAGACACATTTAGCCTGATTCTATCGGTCATCACTTTACACCTACATTGTATCCTTGATTCTTTTTGTTTGAAAGAGCACATATGGTTTGAGTCGACAGCCTGCGCTAATATGATGAATACAGCCCCTCCAGTGATGTGATGGCAAGTTTTAAATACCGCAAAGTTAATGACAAAGCTGGAAAATCTCACATCCCCGTTGTGCAAGACCAGCACAAAGGCGATACCTTGTGTGTGAAATTAAAGTAACCTCGATGGGAGAGCTATCCATGACTATTAAAATTGTGGCCCGGAGTGAAATCACATTTCGGCGGCAGCTCAAGATCCCCGCTCTATTCAGCTCTATTCTTAGCGAGCTAAAGGCAGGTAGAGCATATATCCTTCATCCTCGGTGTGAAATGACTCCCCTTTCCTCCAATTAAAAGATAGCAGTGTAGTACAGCGTGGTGGTGGCTGCGATAGCGTAATTACCCTGTACAGGCAGCTTTGGTTTGCGGAGAGCTTGTCTAAATAAGCCTGGACGGGCACAGGAGACCAGGCCGAGGTTGAAGTACATGGGGACATTAGCGGACATCGCTCAAGATACAAATCCTCTTTTTTGCTAAACAGCCACAGTTTAATTGTCACTTGCTCTGCCAATCATTCTCAGCCTTTACCTAATTTCCTTTCCCATTCTTGCATCCTGGGTAAAGCCAAGGATGTGGCTAACGCATCTGTAGAGATGCTCTAGCTTTTCTATTTTTTCCAGAACAGAGAGAACAGTCCAAAAATGTGATGTTAAAGAAACACTCCTTGATGGGGTATTATGCACACAGAGAACTGCAACATTCTATCCTATGTCACTGTATATGTATTTCCATGTGACTGTATGGGGAGTGTAGGGAGGCACTCGTTCATAATGCAAGTGTGTATGTGCTTGTGTGAAGGGGGGCATTCTTGAAGTTTTAATGCGGGGTTAGTCATTATCCAGAACGCTTGCTAACTTCGAGTTAAAATCAAATCAAAATCACTCCACGGCCCTCAGCCACGCCACCCCACACATCAAAACGTAATGTGAAATAAAGCTTAGTTCTACAGCTTTGTTGATGTGAACGGTGTTCGCCACTTTGTTTATGTTCCTATTTATGCAGCAGCCATGGTTTTTGAACCTATCTGATTATTTTTTTCAACACACACAGTGAAGTAAGCTACTGTAGTGAAATGCGAGGAGATATTTGGGGAATTTGACAAAAAGTGTATTAGCTTACAACAGCTTGCATGCAATAGCTGACTATACCTTTTAGCTAAATCAACTATAAAGGTGGTTTCAAGCACAATAGTAATTCCAGACACAAATCAAGTAGGGATCCTTTAATTTTCCTACATTGGTGTATGTCTATTATTAAAGATATAGTACATTATTCTGGAGAAGGCTTGCTAATTGAACTCGATGAAAACAATAACACCTCTCCCTTCAATGCCACAGGGTGCACCCTCAGAAGCTCTGCCCCTATATACTGTGCAAACAGTATGCTACAAATACCATTTCTTCCCTTGTGAAATGTGGGCATGTACGTACATCATTAAAGACTATGCACATTTACGTTGATGTGACAATAGCCTGTATATAGACAGGGTTAACTTTTCATTTTAACAATGCAGCATATAGTTTATTCCTGCCTGTGTGAACAAACCTCAGTGGAAGGACCTTATTCCCCAGACTGGCTAGCAGGAACCAGGAACCTCACCCTTTGATAAGCTTTCACAAGCTCTCTCTTTCAATCAGTCTGTATTCACACCTCCTCCTAGTTATTCCCCATCTTAGGTGAGAGGTTTAAAGGAGATATTTTACTTTATTTATTTTTTTAAAGAGAGGAGGAGGGCGGGGGGTGAAAAGAAAAATTGGCCATTTTGTTTACGCCGATATGAAAAGAAGCAAAGTCCATTTGTTCTCATTTTTATAGTTTTCTATGGATGAAGGGTGAAAGCAAAATTGTATGGGCAATTTGTAACCTGTATGACCTTCTTTTGTAGCTATGAAATACCCTCAATGAGCATAATTACTATAATTTAAAAATAATATGCTAGGTATGACCGGAGATTGATGTAAAAAGAACAAAATAAAATACTTTTTTTTAAATCATTGAAACTTGAATGCTTTAAAGCCTGAAACTCATTTTAGAGATAACAAAATAATTACAAGCAAAAAATACACACAATATATTTATAATAGTTGTTATGGTTTTCAAAAATTCCAGTGTAAGCTTTTACCTCTCATTAAGATTTTAGCATATACACAAAAACTCCTGACACTGCATGTGGAAAACGAATTGTCCCAGTTCTCAATAACCATCTGTTAATTATATTATTTTATAAAACTGAAAAAATGTGCTTTCACTAACTTCTTTGAACATTTCTGTAAAAATGGTTTTCATTTACCTCACATTTTGATCATGGTATTTCTATATGCAGCGTGAACATTACAAAATGTGCATTTTCTCTCCAGTCACCATATAATCCATATAACACTGGTTACTGCTCTTAGCTACTTTTTTGTTGAGATTATAGTCTGTACCTAAATGTAATGTCCGCTCAGCCACTCTGTATAGTGGGCCAGGCTGGTCTAGTTGTCTGTTGTTGGGCTCCCAGCTGGAAGGTCGTGGGTTTGAACCTCAGTGTTGTCCTACCTGTAAGCATCCTTGAACAAGATGCCTAACCCCCTACCCTCCAAAACTGTTCCCGGTGGTTGGTTGCACCTTACATTGCAGCATTCACCATCAGTGTATGAATGTGTGTGTGAATGGGTGAACGTGAGACAAAATACTGTATAAAAGCGCCCATTTACCAATCAGTGACCAGTGGGGGTGGCTAAATGCTATCACGTTGAAATGATAGCATAGCACACCTTTGTCTGTGGCTCATTCCGTGAAATCGGTGCCTTTTCAATTTTGAAAAGTAAATTTTTTAAATAACTTTAATCACAAATTTTTAAATAGACAGGGATTAAAGACATTTTAAAATGACAAGAAATTGTATTGTGCCATCTCAGGCTGTGTAATTTCATATTTTATGGCTGTTTTCTCCTAAATGTTTCGATACTTTGGTCAAACCTGTTACCGACACAAGCATTACTAAATACTATATTTCTAA
>JAODUE010067545.1:0-15993 GCA_027564755.1 Amblyopsis hoosieri | reverse complement strand
GCTATTTTATTTTGAAGGCTCACTCATTACGTGACGATAATGACGTCATCGATAGTGTTGCTGAAAGAACACAAGTAGCCATAATCAACAGACTAGGGAACTAGCATACAGCCTAGCTAGCTAAATCGATATGCCGTGGGTTATAAAATACACCTATATACAGACTTGCAGTATATAGTATTCTCAGCCAAGGACACTACATTCATGAGTCGTTTCTGGATTAGATGGTATAAGGAAAGAATATGTAGTTAATTTCTTGCTGCCACTACGGTACCGTAGCTAGTTAGGTACCGTAGCGCTCAGCTGTTGTTTTGGTCAGAAATAAATGCTACCGTAGCTGACTAAACTGACTAAATTTACTGCTTTATTGCTCCAGCCTGCATTGGTCATTATTTATAGTTTATATCTTTGAGTTTGATAGTTTGAGATGTATGGTACATGTACTCAGATGGCCAGACATGAAATAAATATAGGCGTGTCGTCACGACAGACAATTTAACAGCCGGTTGTTCTGTGTAGCTGTTGTCTGACAGACTTAACAAAAGTGTGGAATTGAGCCACCTGTTTTCTTAATTATTCGGTAAGCAGTATTATTTCGAAATGCACGACGCATATGAACCAGTGCCTATATTAGAGAAGCTTCCCCTTCAGATTGACTGTCTGGCGGCCTGGGGTAAGTTGGCAGAAAGAGTGACTTCCACCACTGTGTCTGAATCAGTACGATTTAAATATTCCGCTCTTGATTCTGGATGTTGACCATGTCCTATTGCATAATAATTGCAACATATAGGTAAATGACATCCGCCTAATTGTGTAATCTGTGTCCCATATCTCTAGAAGATATGACGTATGAAAATCATACATTGCTTGTTCTCATCTGGGCAGCACAGGTTGGGCAGGAGAGTGTACTGACCTGCCACCAGTTAGTTACAGACCTGCATGTAACGTATTGACTGTTTGCTTGCACCCACAGAGGATTGGCTGCTTGTTGGAACAAAACCAGGCCATCTTCTCCTCTACCGGATAAAGAAGGATGCAGGTGAATTGGACTAACCCATTAAATTACATATTTGTTACTTGCTGAAACATTTTTTTATTCATTTAGACAAGTCAAATAAAGACATATCACGTTTGAACTGTAGCCTATCTCATCTTAGGCTCCAATCGATTTGAAGTGACCCTTGAGAAATCCAACAAATATTTCTCTAAGAAGATTCAGCAGGTATGCTGAGATAAGATATTTAATAGTCATATGCTGATGTCATGCTGATAATGTTATTTCACATTAAGCTCTATATCAAATGGAAGATGGCAAGTATTGTTTTGCTGACGGTAGCATGATGTTTTAGTCAACTAAATCTATCTGTACAGATTCTGACTGCATAACCGGGTTACTTTGTCAACCTCATTTTCTTGTTTTCCTCATTTCTGCAGCTTTATGTGGTCTCACAGTACAAGATTCTTGTCAGTCTTTTGGGTAAGTT
The DNA here is from genome assembly GCA_027564755.1 of Amblyopsis hoosieri. Lineage (NCBI taxonomy): Eukaryota > Metazoa > Chordata > Actinopteri > Percopsiformes > Amblyopsidae > Amblyopsis > Amblyopsis hoosieri. Next base: position 14,509 of record JAODUE010067545.1, on the reverse strand, counting down.
GATCTGCTTTCTGTGATCATATTTTATTGGAATAGTATTTAATGCTGTGAGTGACTGCAGTCTGAGGTAGGGGGTGCTATACCCCAGGCAAGGACTCATGATCATAGCGTGTTGTGTAGCATTTCAATATAACATAATAAACAAAGTCTTCTTCATGACCACCATTATCTATTTCTCCCCTACAGAGAACAACATCCACGTCCATGACCTCCTCACCTTCCAGCAAATAACTGTGGTGTCCAAAGCCAAAGGAGCCACCCTGTTTGCTTGTGACCTGCAGGTCAGTCCTCCTGGTTCTGCTTTGGGTTGTAGGCGCTGGTGAGTCCACACTGTTCCATGTGTCTCCTCACCTCCCTTATGAACGAGCTCTGAGAGCTATCTGAGCAGTAAATTACACTTACTGTGTTTAACATCACATTGTCAGTAGAGATATGTGTGAAGCATTACAGTGTGCATGTCTATCTAGATCTATCACAGTGAACGGCTGAGGCAAGTACATGATAATAACTGCAAAAATAATGTCACCAAATGTTGATGTGTTATTCTCATCTGCTGTCTTTAGCAGTCATGCTCAGGGGAGGCCAAGCTGAGAATGTGTGTAGCGGTGAAAAAGAAACTCCAGCTGTATTTCTGGAAAGACCGAGAGTTCCACGAGTTACAGGTGAGAGTGTGCACGTCCCCTTGACCACCAGTAGTCTCAGGAGGTCAAGAACGTAGTTCTTGATCACAAGGGAACTACTCTACTTTTCTTCTAGGGGGACTTTGGAGCACCAGATATTCCAAAATCCATGGCTTGGTGTGAAAACTCTATATGTGTGGGGTTTAAGCGAGACTATTTCCTCATTCGGGTATGTGTCACAACAAAGTTAGTTTGTGTTTATGTTTAAAAAGTAATAGCTTTTTAAATAAACATGTTTTTTTGTTTTTTAAATTCTTCATTCATATTTTTAGCCGATATAGATACCTTTCAATCCTTTTTATATATATTTGCGGTAGAAAGGATTTAACTAAATCTTTTATCACTATTCATCCTGTTGACATCTAGATGGATGGCCGAGGCTCCATCAAAGAGCTCTTCCCCACTGGAAAGCAGTTGGAGCCCCTTGTTGCCCCGCTGGCTGATGGGAAGGTGGCTGTCGGTCAGGACGACCTGACTGTGGTTTTGAATGAGGAAGGAGTTTGCACCCAGAAATGTGCCCTGAACTGGACAGACATCCCAATAGCCATGGGTAGGAAAGATAGCACCTACACTTTAACGCATAGACTATAAAATCATCCTAGTGTAGTGCTTCACCTGTTTAGGTTTGGGAAGGAACATTTTAAAGCCTCAAATTTAGTCACACCTGATGGTAAGAAAGTCAGCGATGTCATGTGCAGCATCATTTACAATCTAATGTGCCATAACTCTATAATTAACCAAATATAACTGTCATCACGTGTTAACACAATGACAACAAATGACACTTGTGAATCTTTATAAATACTTTTTAATAAAGTGTGGCTTTTACAGAACATGAAGCCTATTCAAATGTTGGTGGGTAAAAACAATATGCTTGTTTGGCGTGGCTCTATCCAGGTGCAGCAATATGACATCTTCAGCGTGACAACAGCAGCCACACCATATAGTGGGCGGAGCAAACGGTCTATAAGCTACGAATGTTAAAGCATTGTTTAATCCTTATCGGCCAGAATTTAATTTTCCAACACGATAATGAAAATATGGCCAATATTGGTGGATCATTTAGTTGTTAGGTCTGTTCAGTGGTTCCACATGGCAACACTCAGTGCCAGAGGATTCAGTTAGTATGAGGATTCAGTATGTTTCTGGTGTACGCCTCAAGCCAATCAGAGGCAGAGTAGGGCGAACCATGGTCTCACCATAGTAGGATTCGTAATATCACGAGGAGTTAAGGGAGTGATGAAAACCAGAGCCAACAGCTGGTTACAGTTTAGATGGTCAATATGGGAAATGCGGTGTACAGTACAGTATAGCTCAATCCCCTTGCACTGACAACATATCCTTCTTGAAAGGCGTGACAACTCGTTCATGGGACAAGAATCACCACCACCAAGAATGGTCATTCATTGCGTTCATTCAGACTTATTTATGCTCCGTATGGGTGTAGCCAAGAATCTGATAGGAAATGCATGTACCCGTTTAAAAAGAACTGCTTCATCAAAATATAAACACAGACAGACTTTTGTTTTAAGACACTATTTATTGTGATTATTATGTCATCATTTACTTATTGTTTATGGGATCCTTTTTATTTGTTTCTTTCTGTGTGTTCCACACAATTGGTTTTTGTTCCATTTACTCTGACTCATGTCTGCTGTAGCGGAGGTACTGTATTCCTTGTGAAGTCAGCTGATGTAAACTCATGACTAACACACCACTAAATGCCTGGCTTACTAATGACCATGGATGCAGAAAATAAGCACATTTCCTCATTTTAATCCACACTCTCCCGCTCACCAAAACGCATGCAGAAATGTCCATAGAGGAAATAAAGCCCTGGAGCACAGGTCTTTAACCGCAAGTTCCTAATGTACAGTTGTATAGTTGACACTATTCAAATGGGGTGGGGACGGTTCACTCCTGAACTATCTCCTCTGCTTCTGCAGTCAGCCAGCAGCAAACAACAGCAGTCCTTATTCAAGTCGTATCACTCATAGAAACGGGCTTTCTGTATAACTAGACTATTTAAAATGTCACTCCTGAAACAATAGAAACAAACACAATTGAATCAGTTAACCTGGTTTTGTGTATATATAAGTGTGTGTGTGTGTGTGTGTGACACCACTGACCAGTTAGCCTTATTATGTATGTGCCTACCCTTACAGAATCACTGAAAACCAAACCAGTCTGAAAGTCTGGTATTTGTCAGACCTGTGTAACACCAGGGGAGCCCATGCCTCGTTTTACATTGTAGTGCACTATAATCTGCCTTGTTTCTGCTTTCCACCCATTCCAGAGCACCAGCCTCCCTACATCATTGCAGTTCTGCCTCGGTATGTGGAGATTCGGACGTTTGAGCCCAGGCTACTAGTACAGAGCGTGGAGCTACAGAGGCCTCGCTTTATCGCCTCAGCAGGGTAAGACACTGGTGTGAACAAAGACAACTGCTCTCGTCTGTTGACACTAATATATATAGCCTCAGGCATTGAGCTTGGTTTGCAAAACCCCCATAGGTTTTATAATGGGACCAGCTTCACACACTACAATACGTAGGACACAGGCACTTCACTGCTGTTGACACCACCTGACCTTCCCACTGATTGATGGTTTTGTAGTGTGTCGTCATCACCACTGAAGCAGTTTGCAATAGTTATGGCTTTACCAGGCTTACACTGACATACAGTTGTTATGGCAGCAGGCGCATGTCTCTGCATGTCCTCACCTCTACTTTGTGTCTCTCCTTCTCCTGTCGGTCCCAGGCCCAACATCGTTTATGTTGCCAGCAATCATTTTGTGTGGCGCCTGGTACCAGTGTCGATAGCCAGCCAAATCCACCAGCTCCTTCAGGACAAACAGTTTGAGCTGGCACTCCAGCTTGCGGTGAGCAGCTAAAGCATGCCGAGGCCTCTTCACCATTCAGCCTTCTTATTACATGCCTGATGGTTGAGTTTGTGCTCCACCTCAGAGGACTGAACATAAAACCCTGTCTTGATTAGGAACAGCACATTAAAGCAGGTGATATTGCTCACTTTGGCTTGGTAATATCAATCTGTGCAGCTTAGCCTTCCAAAGGCACTTCAGATGGAGAATGGCGTCTCAATGGCTGGTTTGGCCCTGACAGACAGCTGTGTGTTGTGGAAGCCAGGGGTATTTTGTGTGATGAGCCATGATCTGTGCTTTGTCCCTGCCAGAAGATGAAGGATGATGCAGATGGCGATAAGAAGCAGCAGATCAACCACATTCAAAACCTGTATGCGTTCAACCTGTTCTGCCAGAAGAGATTTGATGACTCCATGCAGGTGTTCGCCAAGCTTGGGACAGGTAGAGCTCCTCTTGATCCTGGTTGACATGCTGCAGGACCTGTTGAACTGGCTCGCCTAGCCACTGACTTTCTGTTTGGCTTATTATTATTATTCTCATTGCTTTTATTATTTAGATTTGTTGTTCTCCGTTCTTCATAAATGAACTAATGGAAGTGACGTCCAGTGCCGATTCTCTCCCTGCCACAGATCCCACACACGTGATTGGTCTGTACCCTGACCTGCTTCCTTCAGACTATCGCAAGCAGCTTCACTACCCTAACCCCCTGCCCACTCTGTCTGGGGCAGAGCTTGAGAAGGCCCACCTTGCTCTCATTGATTACCTTACGCAGGTATGTGTGTCATGTCCTAACCAGACAGCAAATCATGACCCATGATTATAGTAAATAATGTTAATGGCAATAATACTTCCCATTGTATAAACAAGTGTATATTTGAACAAAACAATGAGAGTTACAATAGGGCTGGGCGATATGGACCAAAAATAATATCCCGATATATTTAGATTGAAAACTGATACACAATATATATCAGTATTTTCTATAAAGTGGGCTAAATCTTCAGGCATAGAGAAAAAACAGGAAACCCAACGTAAATGTGACATTTTTTATTTTTAGCGACATTAACTGAAATAAAATAATTAATAAATGCATAATATAACTATATCGATATAAACAATATTTTCTAATTTGATATCTCTTTTGAAAAAAATCTTGTGTGTGTACACACACCGGTATATCGCCCAGCCCTAGGTTACAAGTTAACTGTCGAGGTGTTTCCAATAGTACAGACTAGTGAATAAAATGTACATACATTACTTTAAAATGTATACTTTTGTTTTTATGAATTTTTTCATTGGCATTTTGAATGCTGTGCCAGTTGTGATTGTGCAGTGCATGGGCCAAGGGCCTTATCTTGAGTGTTTGATTGGAACTAGAAACGCAGCCACCTGGTGAAGCAGCTGAATGACTCGGACCCCTCCACCACATCTCCCCTCATGGAGGGCACGCCCACCATTAAAAGCCGCAAGAAGCTCCTGCAGATCATCGACACCACCCTGCTCAAATGCTACCTTCACGTAAGACGCTCCCAGCTGAGGTTCAATTCAAAGCACTTCAGTGCTGATGGTTTCCTTTGCTGTAGTAGTGCTAGTGTGAGCAGCTGTACTGTGTTGCACATGCATCTGTTCAGACCAACGTGGCCATGGTGTCTCCACTGCTGCGTCTGGAGAATAACCACTGTCACATCGAGGAGAGTGAATACGTCCTGAAGAAGGCACACAAGTACAGTGAACTCATTATCCTGTATGAGAAGAAAGGCCTCCACCAGAAAGGTCTGTGAACGTCTCCGATAATGTCTGTGGTACCTTAGCTTGACAAAATGTTGCTTGTTTTCCAAACATTAAATACATCTTTGAGAGAAATAATAGTTTTATTTTAAACATATAGAGTAAGTACTGTATGGTGGCACAGACACTTTATTTTACACCAGAGTTCAAAGTACACTCTGAGCCCCAGCTCACTTGTTTATCAACATTGATAGCAGGGGAGGGGTAGAGAACAGTGTGATCTTAGGGGTTCTGTAGGAAGAGCATAAAGGATGCATAATGGATCTGCTGTCCCTCTGTCTACCACTAGATGCTACTATAAGCACCAGTACCTCAGACCTAAACAACGCGCACACACGCATGCATACAGTACAACATGCATGGCCATAATGGCTATGAACACAAAGAACAGAGGAGCGATTTCTTAACTTGGAAAAAGATATAGGAGATATATTTAATGTTTAAAATATGACATGCATGACCTTTTTAAAGGCAATGCCAACATTGACATTTGGTTGTAATGGTTGACAAACCATTACATCCGGTGGAATAATGACCACTGAGCCCAGGGTTATCTATCTGAAGTGGTTTTGAGCTTGTATGTTGACGTGACCCTGGCTCAGTTAATGCCAGACCCAGGTGCATCTTAAAAGCTTTTTCTTCAATATCCAAGACCATCCTTATTTGTTAATATAGTTATGTATTATCAGCTTGCTGCAACAGAGCTGGTCTGGCCTGGCCTATCCCTGTTGGGCTAACAGTTGATCTCACAGCAGGTTCCCTGCATGTGGTTCATTTGTCATCCTCCAAGATCAGAGCTGCCTTAATGTTATCTGGACCGTGGATCGCTAGGCTGCTGCCACCACATGTTTTAAATCGGCGTGCTGCCCGTGTGTTGTCATACAGCTGCAAACTCTGCACCTCTCCCAATGTAAACCAATGCTGTCATCAATTAAACCCAGCTGAGCTCTCCACTCAGACTTCTGCTTCTGCCTCCCTTGTTCCAATATTTCCTGACGAGAGAGATTATGTCATGCAGTGCAACAGCCCAAGTATATGTCACCTTATTGTACCTTCCAGCTATCCTCCATGCCAGGCGTGGGTTTGTTGTTCTCCCCAGTCCCCTTACTTCTGTTCCTCTCTCGTCTTGTCAGCGCTGCAGGTGCTGCTGGATCAGTCCACCAAGGCGAACTCTCCACTGAAGGGTCACGAGCGGACCGTTCAGTACCTCCAGAGACTAGGTGAATCTACTAGGCCAGTGCTCCCAGGCAACACACATCCTATATCATACCCACTGTAGCTCACATATGAGCAGTATATGCTGGATATTATCTAAAATAAATGTTTGTGCTAATGATACGTGTTATGTTGCTAAGTCTATACACATTACTTGGTAAGGAAAGCTTTTTCATTGTCCTGAATGCAAAGAGGTCATGGTTTCCATGACTAACATGTTTCTGTGCATACTGTGTTAACTGTAGGTTGGCTCTCCGCCTCCTACTGGAGAAATGTTGTAGGTGCAGAGTGGCTCAGCTGGTGCTTACACATCAAATGTCATTCGATGTTTACTTTTTGCTCAATATGAAGTGTCTTTCATTGTCTATTTTCAGCTCAATGTGACATGCCTTTCCATGCTCTATTTACCCCTCTCATTGACAACAACCTAGTTCAGAATCAGAAATGGTCTTTTCCCTTCATCCAGGAATGGAGAATTTGGGGATGATCTTTGAGTTCTCTCCCTGGGTGCTCAAGATCTGTCCAGAAGATGGACTGAAGGTGAGTTGTTAAGATGGACTATACAAAGGTAACTTCTGTGAATTCAAAGCCATTACGGACCAGATTGTTAGACAAAGGTAAAGGTGGTAAATGTGATTTTATTGTCACATACATGTAGCGAAATTCATCCTCTGCATTTAACCCATCCCTCAAGTGAGCAATGGGCAGCTGCTGTGCAGCGCCCAGGGACCAACTCCAGATTGGAGCCAGTGTCACTGGTCAGATGGCACTGGCTGGAGAGTGAACCTTATCATTATGATGTGACTGTGTCGCACAGTGCAGTACATATTGGAGAATGAATGGCACAGAGCTGGGCCCTCCACATGGTAGTGTGTATAACCATGTTAATCTGTTTAGCTAGCACTATTGTTTTACTATGAGATAATGGATTCCAATAACTGATCATTTGCATCCACAACCGTAATGAAACATAGCCTACCAGGTAATGTTTTTGATATGCGTCCTTCTTATATTTATTATAGAAGCGGGATGTTCTAGGGCTATTCAGAGCAGAAGTGCACTCAATTTCTCCATCATTGTTGTCCCAGGCTATCCTGCCCCTTCCCCACCTCAGATTGAGAACGGAAGCCGTCAGGGCACGCTACGCCGTGCCTCCAATACACATCATGGCATTTACATGACATCTGCACCCTCTTTTGCGTGTTTGATCTGAACAGGCCTTTACTGGTTAGATGAATCATATTTATAAAATGGTGTTCTGCTTTAGGCATCTTGCCATATCATGCATACATGCAGTACGATATAGATGGTCTGCTATATATTTTCTATATGTAGTAGTATCTATCTACGGCATTGCTATCTTAGAGATATGTGCTATCACAGTGAGTGAGACGTGTAGGCTATATTGAGGTGATGCAATAGTGTCTGGGGGCCCAAGGCAAAGAGGTGAATGGGGCTCTTTACAGCAGCATCCGTTCCTCCGTCTGTGCAGTGCCTTTGCCGGTGGAACCAATACACATGAATCGGATTAAGAGATGTTAGTTTGAATGGCCACACGTTGACATGCATGGGGCCCAGACTAAGGGGGATTGTTGTAACTGCAACACTGCTGTGCATTGCAGATGATCAGTGGGTGTTCTCACTGATGTGTCATTGTTGTGGACAACTTGTAAGGCCACGAGCTGGGAGGAGCCCCAGGCGCTTGTCTGGCTTGCCTGCCATATTCCTACGCCTTCTCTCTCCCCTCCAGATCTTCACCGAGGACCTGAATGAGGTGGAGACATTGGCCAGGGACAAGGTGCTGACCTTTCTGAGGGAGGGCTTCAAGGAGCTGGCCGTCCCCTACCTGGAACACATCATCCACGTGTGGGACGAGATGGGCCCCGAGTTCCACAATGTTCTAGTCCAGCTGTACCTGGAGCGCGTGCAAGGCCTCATGAAGCAGTACCTTAACTCCCTGCCAGAAGGTACGGGCACACCTCAACGTGAACTCATGAGATGGCGCAGTGCCAGTATTGTAACTATTTTACTGCGCGGCTTAGCCGGTATGTGATGTGTTCATGGGCTCATTAGTGCTCTGGCTCCAGGCAGAATGCTGTTCTTCACCTGAGCGGAGCTACTTGGAGCAGAGCTCGCACTACACCATTCCTTTTAGAATGCATATTTGAATCGCGTGATTGGACAAAGTGCATGCACACATGACCAGGCCCAAAGCAGTGTTTGTATGCTAACAGGCAGGCACGTAAGCTCGACCATGCCCACCGTGGCTGAAATGACACCCGGTTACACACTAAATACTCTCATACTGTACACTAGCTTTGAATAATTGAGTCTTCTTTAGTGTGACACAGGAGAAGGAAGATATCATTTATCACAGATGGCAATTTACAAAGGGGTCTTTCACCCGCTAAAGCCAATTACTTTGTGTGTTTGAGTACATTCAGAAGAACTAACTAGTACTGTATATTGATATTACAAATGTGAGCTTTATTAATCGTGAATGCTAGAGCCATTCCCCATGTTCAGGGCAGGTGAAAGCTCAAAACGGGTCTGGAAATGCCCTCTGTGAACCACTCCACAGTGAATAAGGTCTACACTCCTCTGCTCAGTACAATAGTTGTTTCTTTTAATGGCCTTTCACCATTCTTTTGCATTCATTATCTCTGAAAGTGTTTGCTTAATGTCTTTTTAATATTAATGCTAACGCTTAAGGTTAGGCAAGGTCATAATGGTAAATAGTATCTTGTTGGATAATGCCTCTCTCTGTCAAATGGCAAGGCTGGTTGTCTGCCTGAGGCTCAGACAGCTTAGTGTCTTGATGAGGACATACTGTAGAATGCCTGCGTTCTTTCTACATGTGAGCTGAGCTCTGGATACATTTAAATACAGTACAGCGCAGTACTGTATACAGTAGCTAGCAATTAAAAATAACTTGCTTGTTGCTCCGGTAACCAATTGAAAATAAGAGAGTCCGCCAAATGGAGATTTAAATGTCAGAAGTTGAAGGCAGCTTTAGCCTGGAGCTTATTTATTTTATTCAAGCACGTGCATTTTCCCATAAAAGCACAATCCTCTGGCCAAAGCAATACTTGGAAACCAACCAACCAACCCAATCCCAGATGAATTATTATTTTCCTGATTTTCATGGAGACTGCATCGCTGCACATGGATTGGGCTTGCTGTGCCGTCCAGAGATTTGCCTCTCGCGGAATGTCAGGGCTCCTTGTGAAGCCGATCTGTCTTTCTCCCATGTCTCTGGACGCCAAGGTCTGTCCAGGCACAGGGAATGGGCTGTGTTTGCCAACTCTGGCCCATTTGACCTGATGCCACTGATTAATGTGTGCTGGGCCTGTGAACTCAACTAATAAACACATCATGCCAATGAAATGCATATATTAATAAATATGTACTGCATTACACAGCCTCTGATTAGCTGGTACAGTGTGTTTACTCTGCAGTGAGTTGTGCCTTTGCATGGTTAAAGAGGCTCTTAATTTGAAAGTTCACATTCACTTCATTAAATGTGGGTAGCAGCTTTAATTCGTGTGTTATTGTTCTTTCTAATGTGTACTCTTGCAGGTGTGACAGCAGTGGCTGCAGGCCATGAGGAAGGCGACCTGGGCGACTATAGAAACAAGCTGCTTTCCTTTCTGGAGATCTCCACCCACTATGAACCAGCCAGACTCATCAGTGATTTTCCATTTGACGGTAAGGAGGCACACACCTGGGATCTGTGGGGAAATGCTACGTGCCTTGTTTCATCAAAGAGCTGAAGGCATTTGTGAAAGGGTGTGTGTTGCAGAACTATGAATCTGCCTATTTAAACCTCACATTGAGCCTCATTGGTCTGATGTTTAACAATACTGAAGCATGTTCTACGGTAATTACTGTATATAAAGTGTATATTGTCAGTATTTCATTGAGATAATACCATTATTCATTATTCAGTCCATACCATTCACATTATATTGTATCCAGGCTTGAACAACTCTGTTATCTCCAAGCCTACATTTCTCACAGAACCTTATTTTGTTATCCTTAGTTCTCTTTGCTTGGTGGGTCTTCGTATTAAAGGTTTGCTTGCAACATCTTTAATTAGCCTGATGGTAACTAGCTGGCAGCCAGTGTTGGGCAGTAGCGTCGCTACAAGTAGGGATTGCTACAAGTAGCGACGCTACTAGTTAAACTACATTTCTGAGTAGCGTGGCGGTAGCGGCGCTGTTTTCTGAATCAAATAGCTTTTCAGTAGCGAAGCTACTAATTGATCAAGTAGTGCGGTAGCGTCCACAGAAGCTAAATTTTCCCAAGCATTTCTGAATCTGCAGCTCAAGCTTAAGTCTGATACAACTGCTAAGAATCAGTATGTGATGCCATCACATACACGGACCGAGGCTACATGTGTAGCCGACAGAAGCACTTCCGTATGACGGTGATGCCGTAGACATAGGCCTACCAATCACTGGGCTGATGCCTGAGACTTTGATGCAGGGGATTGAGGGGGAATAAAGACCAGACTGAGTTTACGTGATAGAGCAGAGAACACAGCTTATTGTTTAATAAACAGTTGAACTGAACAGTTTTGCCCTGTTAATTTGTTTGTTTGACTTACGCTTTTGAATGTTGGTACAATAAAATATCAATATATCAAAAAAATATCTTAAATGTAGTGAACTACTTTTGCCTTGTTGCAAGTAGCTTAGTTTGCTACATTTCTTTTGGGGTAGCTTCAGTGTAGTTAAGCTTCATTTAACGTAGAGTACCTGGTAGCTCAGCTCATTACATTTTCAATGTAGCTTGCCCATCACTGCTGGCAGCTGACCGGCGGTAAAGTGTTATCAAAGTTCTGCGAAGATCCGCCCCTACTCTACATCTGATTAGTTGTTATTTACCATTTGGTTATAGATGGTTGGGTTGATAGGCTATCGGATTAGAAAGGAATATCAGGCCAATCGGAGGCAGAGTTGGTACGGGTCATTACTGAGAGTTAACCTCAGACAGGACAGAAGCAGAGTGCTTGTAAATCAGTGTGAGACTCATTATAGTGTGTTTTGTTTTAGGTGACATTTACTCTCAAGTGTGGCCCATAGTTTAGAGATTTACTCGCCAAACTGAAAATCTACCAACATTTGGTGGGTGTTCATTTTGGACCCTGCACACAAAGCGTATAACCATACATGTTTTTTTTTTTTGTTTAAAAAACAATGTGATGATGAAGCTATGTTAGTTTAATGCAGTGTGTCTTTCTGTGTCTTCTCCTTTCTCCAAGGCTTGTTGGAGGAGCGGGCACTGCTCCTGGGACGCATGGGAAAACATGAGCAAGCGCTCTTCATCTATGTGCACGTCCTCAAAAACACCCACATGGCAGAAGAGTGAGTGTATCACGTTTACATTCACGCAGTGTGGGGAAATGGACACCAGACATGAGCCATTACTTGTTAATTTGAGCAAGGCCCTCGATAAATATTATAACTGTAATTTGGTGGTTTTCTCTGGAGATGTGGGTGTTTTGACTGGCATATGTGATCATGTAACAGTCTTGTCTGTCTGTCTCTCTGACCATAATGGAAATGAATCACGTCACTTCTGGGTGTATTGGTTATACTGAATGGTTTTCTCCATTTGTCTCAGTTTTTAACAACGTGTTGTCTATAGGTACTGTCATGGACATTATGACGAAGTGATTGAAGGCAACAAAGATGTATGTATTTTACCTTTCCGTGGCTTTATTTCATATTGTAAGCTGCAATTATTATACTTTATTTTATTTCAAACGTTATATTAGTTGAATACAGTATAAAATGTACTAGAATACCAGTCTAGCTATTACAGTATACAGTTAGACCATATTTTAACTGCATACCCTGTTGTTTTTGAGCCTTGGGTGGGCCTGTGCCAAAATAACATGGATGTGTGCTATGCACTGCATTGATCTGTCTGTCTGTCTGTCTGTGCAGGTGTATCTGTCCCTGCTGAGGATGTACCTGTCTCCTCCAGACGCCCACTGTCTTGGCCCCATCAAGATGGAGCTGTCTGAACCTCAGGCCAACCTCCAGGCCGCCCTGCAGGTGTTGGAGCTGCACCACAGCAAGCTCAACACCACCAAGGTGCACGCACACACTGTGCTGTTTTAATCGCAAACATTTAACATCACAGCTTTGCTGTGGTTTAGCAAGTCCATCTGTTACTTTCATAATTGCTAAAAATACTCAAAATGAGCATAATCTAATTTAAATGTATGAACTGTTTTATTATGTAATGTGCTGCTAGCTTCCATAAACTGAGATAAAAATTGGATTAATTTGGCATACGTATGGGACTACTTGTTGATCGATGGGAATTCAGTTGGTTAATCTTTGCGAGACAGGGAGAATAAACCATTGTAATTGTCCCTCCTGGTGTCTGCATTATTGCCCCAACATCTGTAAATTGGTTAGTCTGAAATAATGTCCAGGTCCAATTCTTTTGGTTTTAAACCAGCTAATGAGCTATGGTTTATGTCATCCACCCTCGGATGAGGTCTGAAATGGTTTGAGAGCTTTAGGAGAAGGCTCTCTGGTGCTGTGCTTTAGACATTAACAGTACAAAGCTGAGAACTAGTGATCTCTGCACACCAATAAGTACCTTTCCTGTGTGAAGAGATAATACTGTACTTCTCCTTATCTAATCACAGGGCCATTCTAAATGACACTGCCTTATCTCTCAATTGTTTTTTGGTTTAAACGCTACCTGTGATTAATCCACGTGTGTAATGCGCCTGTAACTGAGCTGGTGTGTGTGTGTGTGTGTTAAAATCATATTATAGTGATTATAGTGAAGCCTGCGTTGGTGGTCTGTATCAAGCACAGCTATTTAGAATGAAGGAAGCTGTTCCCAGGGGGGCGGGACGTGGCAGGTTTATGTGCAGGTCCAGTAAGTGCTCTGCCCTGTCTCGTTTGCTCTGCTTCCTCGCTCTTCCTCGTTGACTTTAATGGCACTCTGCTTTTATTTCCTCTGGCTTGGGACCCAGAGCGTGCCTTTCCAAGCGCACATGAAGAGAGGGCCTGCCTGAAGCGAACACAGCTTCCCCGTGCTGTCTTGCGTTTGACATAATTGCCGGCCGCCATGCACAGATGTTTCTGTTCAACCCAAACACAATAGAAAATTGTGTGCAGAGTGCAGCCCTGCAGTTTGACGATGCAGTTGTCAAGTCTTTACTTACCGTTGACTTTCCAGGGTCAATGTTGTGCTCCTCACACACACACACACACACACACACACACACACACACAATATCATTCTGCCATTTTCTACCAAGTATAGATCTACAGTAGCAAGCTTGCAATCATAACATCTCTTGCTACCAACTCTTCATGCTGTGAAGAATATGGCACTGACTAAATCCTTGTACACTTTAAGAAGTCTTCCCAGGACGACATTGTTGCGTAGTTCATAAATGCAGTGCGTACTACTATACTAAATGGTCAAATGTATACTAGTACTGTGAATGGTATTCCTGAATCTGACTAGAAATGATTTAACAACGTGGTAAAGAAATGCGTTTGATTGGTCTTGTAAACTTTAGTGACCCTGTGGTCCCAAGTTTTATATCAACACTATTTTCAAAGCAGCTGTTCACTGAAGTCTAGTTGTGGTTCTGCCACAGCCAGTGGTCTGACATAATGAAATGCCTTGTGATTGAACCCCTGCACCCCCTTCTGTTGCAAGGCCATCAACCTGCTCCCAGCAAACACCCAGATGCGAGAGATCCGGGTCTTCCTGGAGAGTGTGCTGGAGGAGAAGGCCCAGAGGAAGAGGTGTGACCAGGTGCTGAAGAGCCTTCTGCAGGCCCAGTTCCTCCGAGTGAGTTTCCCACCATCTTCCTACTCGCTGTTGTAGAGGGTCACGTACAATTATGATTATGATTATTAATATTAATATTATTAATATTAAACGGGGCACCACCCACTC
>JAODUE010067524.1:0-15998 GCA_027564755.1 Amblyopsis hoosieri | reverse complement strand
GCAAAAAAAAAGTGAGGTTATATAGGCTATTAGCTTGTGTAAAAACCAGTCACTGCTGTACCGAAAATGTACCGAACTGTTACTTCTGTACCTCGGTATGAACCGAACCGTGACTTTTGTGTACCGTTACACCCCTAGTATATATATATATATATTGCACTTTATTAGCTAGGCCATTACCTTTTGCACTTTATGTGACTATGTGGTAATAGGTATAATGACATTATGCTGCATTTGTTCTATTTAAAATATTGTTTGCTTATAATTCCTGGTATATGTCCTGTCCAACTACTGACAAATGTACTACACGTAAGTCGCTTTGGATAAAAGTGTCTGCCAAATGCCGTAAATGTAAATGCAAATGTCTCTCTCTCTCTCTCTCTATCTCTCTCTCTCTCAGTTTAGTTCAGTTGAAGAAAGGCTTTATTGGCATGACAAGATCATTTCTCATATTGCCAAAGCAACATCAACAACAACAACATCAAAAGAACAAAATGCATACAGTATATGCGTTAGACATTCATATAAATAATTAACATAGTATGGATACACATTTTACAAATACTGACAGTACGGTACCTTATTAACACGAATGCATGGTGGTTGATGTCAGGGAGAAGTCAGCCACAGTCTCGCTCTCTCTCTCTCTCTCTCTCTCTCTCTCTCTCTCTCTCTCTCTCTCTCTCTGTGATTGTCTGTCTCCCTCCCTCTTTCAAGGCATATGTGTGTGTGTGTGTGTGTGTGTGAGAGAGAGAGCCGCTCACAGTGGGACATGGTGACAAGCCCTGGCTCCACATAACTCTTGAGCGGCGACGTCCATCACTTCCAGCCACCGCCCTCTTCATCCTCTGCGGCGGTGCCAGGCCGTCTGCCACCCGGCCCGCTGGGGTCTAATGCAACGTGATCCGCCCGCTGGCCTGCGTCGCATTAGCCCCCAGCATGAGCCTACCGTGCATCCGCAGCCTCCGGGGGCCCCACCCCCCTTCAGCACCCACCCACCGCCTGTATAGACGCACGATTGCCTAGTCCGTGGTCACCCACGCTCCATACAACCACACATCCCCCCTATTCTGTTACCCCTCCTCCGCGCTGACCGGGAGTAAAGGGGGCTCTAGATTGGTGAGGTGGGGGATCAATAAAAAAAGGCAAGAGATCCCCAAAGGCTCCATGTTGTGTGTTTCATGGTCCAGGAAAGTGTCCGCTAAGTGAGTTCTCCGCTTGTTAAAAACAGATTTTACGAAAGCCGTCTGCAGAAGGGGCGTTCGGTGGCGCTACTGCCAACGTTATGGGAAAGGGGGGGGCAGAGTGCAAGGTCTGGTGGGAGACTTATGGAAATCATGGATAAAGAGAGAGAGAGAGAGACAGATAGAGAGACAGAGTGTGATTGAGAGAGAGAGAGAAACAGATAGAGTGTGTGAGAGAGAGAAACGAGAGTGTGTGAGTGAGTGAGAGAGAGAGAGTGATTGAGAGAGAGACAGAGAGTGTGTGAGAGAGAGAGAGAGAGAGAGAGAGAGAGAGAGAGAGTGTGATTGAGAGAGAGATAGAGAAACAGAGAGAGTGAGTGAGTGAGAGAGAGAATGAAAGAGGCAAAAGAGAGAAAAGAACCAGACATATATAGCAGCGTATCATCAATACCACCCTGCTTTACAGGCCTGGGAGAGTTTGGAGGTCTCTTCTGGGGTACTAAATGCTAAAACGCAAAGAGGGGAGACATCAAACAGGCTTGTGGACTCCACTGTCTCTCTCAGGACCCCCTTTGCCACCCCCCCTTTGTCATGTGGCTTTCAGGCGAACCAAGCATCCAACCACAGTTGTTTCCATATTAAACCAAGTAGCTTTGGTGATCTGACCATTATTGTTTTTTCCACAATTGTTCTGCATGGATACTCTATGGTCAGGCATGCGATGGAGAATTTACTTTCATTTATTTAGTAATTTACCTACAAATGAGCGTCAACGACAAAATAAGGAACAATAACAACACAAAGCAAACAAGACATGCATGAATAATCAGTTGCCATGCTAAATCATATTCTATTATTTCTGCGAAAAACACACACGCAAGGCGTTTCCAGGCAAGTGTGGAGATATAATCTCTCCACCTAGTCCTGGGTCTTCCCCGAGGCCTCCTCCCAGCTGGACGTGCCTGGAACACCTCCCTAGGGAGGCACCCAGGGGGCATCCTTACCAGATGCCCGAACCACCTCAACTGGCTCCTTTTGACGCGAAGGAGCACCAGCTCTTCTCCGAGTTCCTCACAGATGGCCGACCTTCTCACCCTATCTCTAAGGGAGACGCCCGCCACCCTCCTGAGAAAACCCAATTCGGCCGCTTGTACCAGTGATCTCGTTCTTTCAGTCATGACCCACCCTTCATGACCATAGGTGAGGGTAAGAATGAAAATTGCCCAGTAGATCGAGAGCTTTGCCTTCCGGCTCAGCTCTCTTTTCGTCACAAAGGTACGGTAAAGTGATTGTAATACCTCTCCCGCTGATTCTCCGGTCAATCTTCCGCTCCATAGTCCCCTCACTCGCGAACAAGACCCAGAGGTACTTGAACTCCTTCACTTGGGGTAAGGACTCATTCTCTACCCGGAGGTTGGGGTGGCCATTAATTTATTTACTTTCGTGGTCATATGAACTGTTATAACACAGACAGAGTGTGTTGCAGAGCCCTTCTCAGGTCCGATTTTGTAGACCACATCACATTTAGCCAACACCATTCAGTTAATACGGTATATGCAACTTAAATTAACATAAGAAATGCCGCTTTGTTTATCATTTGCTCTCGTAACGCCGGGGGTGCTTCTGATCAAGCCCTGACTTGAATTTATTAGGTTATGTGTCCCATTATTCATCTTACCTGTGCCGATTATAATTTTCTGTTAACAAAACAAATATGAGAATTTTCTGGTTGCCGTGACATTCTTGTTCATTCCGCTCCTTAAACAGCCAACCATGCAGTTTATGTGCATTGCAATGCGTATCAACCAAGATTAGATATCGTCTAGCAGGGAAACAATAGGACTCATTCACTACCCGGAGTAGGCAATCCATCGGTTTCCTGCTGAGAACCATGGACTCAGATATAGCGGTGCTAATCCTCATCCCAGCCGCTTCACACTCGGTTGCGAACCGATCCAGTGACTGCTGCAGGTCTCGGACTGACGATGCCATCAGGACCACATCATCTGCAAAAATCAGCGATGAGATCCACAGACTGATATCCTGTTAATGAATATCACAAACAGGATTGGTGAAAAAGCGCACCCCTGGCGGAGACCAACACCCACATGAAACGAGTCCGACTTATTGCAGAGAATCCGTACACAGCTCTCGCTTTGGACATACAGGGATTTTCCTTTTAAGGGCAAATTAATCCACGCACGAAATGCGACACGCAAAAACGCATGTGAGATGCCACTCTATAAATCTGCTTACCTGACCCAGCTCATTTTCTACACAGGGCCATAACCAATTAACCAGGTCTACACAGTAATTAGCTGTCTGCAGCTCCTCACTCGCAGTTCTCATTAGTGGCTTAAAGCTGCCAGAGGTTCATAATTACTGTGAATTGTATATGCTTGATTCATAATTATACAGTGTGTTATAATTGCAGATCCATGCTTCCTCTGCAACCTGTTGCAACACATATTTCATTTTAGCACTATTGACTTGTCGCAGTTATCCAGGTTGTTTTGGGGATGATTTGATCTTTTTAGCAAATGTTTTTGGTTCTTACGTGACCAGGGGCTAAAAGTTGTTATTGAGCGATTGAGTGCTTTGATCGGGACATCCGAGCCATGACATTACGTGATCTTGTTTTCTTGTTTTGGTCAGATGTGTGGTAGTGATGAAAACTGTGGATATTTAATATTATCAATGCAACAGTCCTCACTTCATGGCTGCAGGTCTAGGCTGTGATTAGTGCCTTCACACTCCATAGACAAAGCATAGTAGTTGCCTGGAAATAATGCTGTTGTTTGAAGAGTAATGTGTAAAATCAGCATCAGCTGGCATTCATTTGTGAACTTATGAAGTCCAGATGGAGCTATATTTTACGCAGCATGATTCAAATCAGTCTGCTTGCAATTAAACAGCTCAGTAAACGTTCAACAGCCTGAGAAAAGTCAGGTCTTTCTGGGATCAGTGGGACAGAAAGCACAATGAGCTGTTAACACTGAAAAAGACCACCCTTGGTTTTTGACTGTAAATGATATTAACGTGCGTCAAGCCCAGAGCTCAATATGGACAATGTGAGTGTGACTGCTTTTTTCTATCCCGTGTGAGACAAACGACGGAGCTGTTTAGAATGCTGAGTGGGTAATCTCCTCTTTGCATACACAACAATGATGGCATACCACAGTACAAGCAGCATGCGTAGCACAGCCAGTCAGAGAGAAACCAGGCAGAACCTGAGCCCAGAAGAAGGGGACTATATGTAGAGAGAGGGAGTGAGAACAACAAGAATAGTGCCTGTCAGAATTTGCCCTCCAGCTACACAGCACTGTAATTTCCGTCACATTAAGATGCATTAGTGTTAATTTGTTCAAAGACAATGGACTGTTGTGTAGAAAGAATGAAAGCCTCATGTATTGTGAATGAGGCGTGGCCTACAAAGTGAAATTTGCCACACAATTTTGGCAAACCAATTGAGTGTTAATCACAGGAAAAACACTCAAGCACACTTAAGCTTACGTACACTTAAGCCAAATAATTTTGGCTTGTCTTTAAGGCACAACGACAGGTTATGTGAAAGTCACATTTGGCTTTTGCAACCTATTAAGCTAAAGAGTTGTATAGTACACCCCCCTCAACACACCCTTGATCACAACTGGTCAACAGTGTCACATTGATGTACAGTCCATCCTTTATTTGGAGCCTGTGCTCCATGTTGAATCATATGTATCCTATGTATACTTGATAAAGGCCCTTTATACCATATTTGAAGTTACCTGCTTCACATCTTTGCTTTCCGCCTTTTCACTTCCACTGGACTTATTCTGTTGAATATTCTCTTTGCCTAAAAATTCTTTCTTTAAAAAAGTTTTATATTTCAAACAATGCGGTCAGACCTCTTTAATAATAATAATAATAATAATAATAATAATCTCTGACCTATCCTGCTATTTCCAGTCGGACAGGATGGCCAATCAAGTTAGAGCATCTTATAAAAGAAAGTGCAATGGATGTTCAAAGGTAGAAAAGTCTGTCCAAAATGGAAATGAAATGATACTGTATGGGGCCTTTAATGTTACACAGTATTTGTCCTACAATATACGCATATTCTAAGTATCAAGTCAAGTGTCTGGTGTAGATACAGCCTGCATGTTTTTGCAGGGACCCGTCTTGTCTCCCCCAATGAATACACACTATCCGCCTTTCAAATGCGTATCAAACAGAACATGAATTACAGAGAACAGATGACACAGCTCTCTCCTGTATCTCCTTCAATGGTTGACCTGACAATGAGCAACTACTCCTACCATCACACAGCACCAGAGAGAAAAAGGACACGGGGCATCTGAACAGTACATGTGGCTTCCCACTGGTAGCACACGCTGGATAAGTATCAAGGGGTCGAAAGGGCAGCATGTGAATGCAAACTTTAAATGAGTATTGGTCTCTGTCATTAGGGTGTGCTACACCGCAGGGACTTCCTGGCTTAATAACCAGGATGGGCTTTGCATTACTTAGTGTCTCTACAGCAGGACAGACTCAGCCCTTTAATACAGCCACCTCAATTACAACGCATCAGGAAGACTTGCTTGGAAAAACACATGAGCACTGAATGTATGTGTCCTATTCAGTCCAAAAAAGTGTGTGCGTGCGTGGGTGTGTGTGTGTGGGTGCGAGTGCGCGTGAACGCGTGAGTGCATGTGTGTGTGTGTGCGTGTGCACTAACAGAAGTTGCAGTTTTGTTATGATGTTGTCAGGCTATCCTTCAAAGAGTGCTGAGAGAATTGCTGTGTTCAGAGGTCAGTACACGGAAAACAGTACAAAAACATCTGTTAGATTACGGCCACAGATAACCACAACTACCGGCAAATTACAGCATTTTATCGTCGACCATTAACAAAATACGGAACTACTCAAACACCCCGCGGCTGTCTTTTCTCTCTTCCTCCCTGCCTCTACCTCTCGCTCTATCTCTATCTCTCTTTCGTTTGCGGGACCGGTTGAACACATGTACCCCTTTATATCAGAGAATGCCTGTTGTAGTCATTGCCCATTGAAGGAAGCTATTTTGCCAAATGCCAAAGCCATTGAGTGTCTTCATATCCTGTCAGATAAGGAGCCACAAAGGGCTCTCTTTTTTCAGCTCCTAAACCATTCTTAGCGTCTCAACATCCTCCTCTCTTCCGACCCTTCCCCTCCTAGTCCTCTTGTTAGTCGATAAAGAACATTGTAACGTCAGGAAGGACACAAATTCCTCGAGCTGTATTCACAGATCTCTGAGGAGAAGGGGGGCTTGCTTGTACGCAATGCACCGCACAGATCAGAGGGGGAGATGGGAAGGGGTAAAAGAGCAAGAGGAGAGGAACGGCAAAGAAGGCTTCAATGGGAACAGAGGAGCTGAGTTAGGAAAGGCAGTTAGTAAACAAAACTAAAAAGATTGCAGGTGAAAAACAAAGGGGAAAAAAACAGACTGATAGGAAGGTTAAATTGAAGTGGCAGTTTTTTGGGGTTGAGCCAAGGCAACAATTTTAGACCCGAAGCACAAATTGCCCGCAATGTAGTTCGGACATACGCAAGTCAGCAATTAGTTATGTTTTTCGAATGAGTCCGCAATTCGTATGTGAAAATTATAGTTTCAAGGAGCCGAATTTGGTAAAGAGCTGAATTGTATATCCCAGAGCTCCTGCCCAGAATCCAAGCCGTACATAGTATCACTATGTGGTCACACTGCGGGAGTCGACAGTAGCAACGTTTTTAAGTACATTAATTTGATTGTAAATCACATGCAGAGCACAACAAAAAAGCATCTGTATTTCCAAACATGCAGCGTCTTAAATCCTCCACTGTGGCGAGATTTGGACGTCTCCTGAGTTGAATGCTCAATAAAAAAGCAGACTTGGTACTCAGCCCCAAACCATTAGAAGGAAACTAAAGGAGTCGACATGGTGCACAGGCGTTAATTGCCCCACTGCCTGTAACTCTTTCTATAAATTCTTCTTTAATGCTGTTTTTGTAAACAAGGCTGTTTGGAAGGGATTGTAAACACCTGTGTTCTGGGAAATATGACCAGGACCACTTGGATGCCCTGAAATCTGTCTCCGGCTGATATGTTTCTATTGTAATACTGCTAGCATGCCAAAATACTTACTGATCTCTTTTTGTTATCTTACAGAAGGTTTGGTATCCTCTTTATCTTTAAAGCAAGTGCTCCTCTGTTTCAGTCACGCCAGTAGTGAAACTGGTCTTTAAACCTCTTCCACATGTTGCAGTACTGTCTTAATTGACGCCACAGGACCGCTCCTGTCCATTTGGAGCAAGTCGAAAACAGGTGAAAGCTTTTGATTTTAGACATACGGTAGAAGAAGGGACACATCCTATTCCAAAGTACTCACTGAGGCCATCAACATTTAAACCATTTTGGATTTGTGCAAACCTTTACTGATTCTGATTCTTTTCAACGTTTTTGAATATGTTTGTGCAATCGGCATTTGGCCCCATTGTCTATCTTTTTTTTAATATATTAACTTATTTTCAATTTGTCAACATGTGGTATTTCAATTGCGTTATCACTTGCTGACTGCACAGAAACTGCTTCTATATGTAGCGCTACCAAAAACAGTATTACATACGAAGCCTTCCCAGATTGGCTCCTATCAAAATGGCTGGGATGCCTGTGGCTTTGTGATTAAGCTGTTGCAAACCACACAGCCCAGGGAGAGTAAACCCAACATTTAAACCAAAACCCAGAGACAGGCAGCCTGGGCAACAACAGTGGCATATTAGTAATTACCCCAAGACAAAATGTCCTTCATTTGTGTGTAACCCACATTCAGGCAATTTGGTTTCTCAGCACATGGAATTAAGTCTGGGAGGCTTGAGGGGTTTGAGGGAGTATTATGCAGCCATTTGACAGTCTAGAATTGTCATGAAGAATTAAGATGACTCGCTGTATATTATCAGCATTATTTTTATTCCAGTTTGAAAAAAATGTCCACACATGTTTCTTTGTTTTTCTCTTTTGTACAAGCATAGAATAATCATTATTTGACCCTCAGCTCAGATACCTAGTTAATGGTCAGAGTTTTACCTCTGTACAAAACACCTCGGCTGCAGTGCATGGATTTAGAAAAAGGAAGCTCATTGGTTACGAAAATACAGAAGAAGATGCTTTAGGTGGTTGATAAGTAATCTAATAAAGTCAAAGATTGCCTGAACAAACAGCAGATCCATGTCTATTGTGGATCACAATGACCTGCTATTTTCCTATGACCAATGATCAAACGCCTACACTATCAAAAGCCAGTTGTGAGCCAGACTATGGTTCAAATGTGTTTTCAGATATGCATAGGCATTACACACTGAGCAGGAAACTGGTCTATTTAATGGCAAAATGTCTTATTATAATAGGTATGACCAGAGCCATGACAGAGCTACACCAACCCAGAGCCATGGAAAGAACAGAGTTACGCCAACGGAAGTTCAACATTTTCAACGGTCAAATGGTTTATGGAGAGGCAAAACCTATGGCAAAATAGTTCCAGGAAGTGCTTGGTGGGCAATTTTAATATATATATATATATATAACTTACTCTTTTTGGTAATTAGTAGTAAATAAATGCACCAATATACATTTAAAATAGAATTTATAGGGTACTTTTAGTATTTAGGCTATCTTTCTGTAACTATTTTGAGGCTCTGTTGCTGTGAAAAAAACGGTCCATTTGATTGAACGGAGACTCTCTCTCTACATGGCTCTGGGTATTACTATCAGGAATGGAACTCGCAACCTTCTATTCTAATGTCAGTGGGCTAAAATGGTTCCACCCATTCCGTATGTCTAGACATTATGAAGACTAAGAATATGGAAAGCTAAAAGGACCATACAAGCATTGCATTAAAAATAAAATAGAGTAACATGA
Source organism: Amblyopsis hoosieri (assembly GCA_027564755.1). Classification (NCBI taxonomy): domain Eukaryota; kingdom Metazoa; phylum Chordata; class Actinopteri; order Percopsiformes; family Amblyopsidae; genus Amblyopsis; species Amblyopsis hoosieri. The sequence continues at coordinate 6,901 of JAODUE010067524.1, read as the reverse complement.
ATTTAAGTATATGTTTGGATTACAGTGTAATTTTAGCCATTGTCTTTGATGTGATTTATAATCATCAAAATAATACATGCAAATATGTTTAAACTGAAAGACAGCTATTCAAATAACATTGTCATGAATTAATTAATTGAAAGTAAAATTATATATATTTGTATTTTGTTAACGAATAAATCATCATTTTGCATTAAAAATCCTTGCTCATATTAGTTTCTTATAGTAAAGTAAACTCAATTGTCTTGTGTTGCATACTCTCGTATTACTAAATCTACAGTAGTGTGGATTTGTTTACTTTTTATTTATAATTATATATATACAGAATATATTTATATATATATATTTTTTTTTTTTAACTAAAAAATGTGTTTATCTTTTCAATGTCTCTGGACTTCAAAGTCAAGATGAATTTGATAGTAACAGCAGCATCTGTTACTTAACAAGTCTACATGAATTCCTTTGTGACTGTCTAGAAGGGAAGAAAACCAATCTGTATGGCAAGTGCTTCCATATGGACACAAAGAGCAGAGTCACATTCTTGTGGAAATGAAACGTCGTCCTTTAATCTAGGAGACATAATCAATAAATGATAAGGCTTCTTGTGACAGAACACAGCAGCAGTTTGAAGACTGCTAAGGACAAGATTAGTGATGGGATTGTGTTTGTGTGTGTTGAGGGGGTGTCGTCAATGTTGAATTAAAACATTATTCAAGAAGACTAGAGTCAGTTGCTTACAAATCATGGGTTAAATCACTTCCTCTGAGCTTAACTGAGTCGTATCTGGAGAAAATTGAGAAAATTAAAGTACACTGTGGTCAATAGTTGCATCACATCATACTACACAGTACACAACAAAAAACAGATATGGAAACCAAGAAACATTTGAATTCAAAGCCTTAAGTGTAGATTTTCTCATGATGATTGTACAGTATTAACTAAAAACAGGAATAGAATAAGGAGTCTTTGTTTGATTTTAGTTTAAATAAACATAAACATGATGAATTAGCATTATTTTATTTTTTTAATTATTATTTTTTTTTATAAAGGCACAGAAATTTTTAGATGATTTAAAACATTATCCCAATTTACCAACTTCACAATTCTCAGGCAATACTTTAGTGAATTCCTTTAAATATTAAAAGATTACTAGATAAGTCTAAATAAATTAATAAATATGACCACACCGGTAATGCATAAGGAAAGAATGTCGTCCGTGATAAACTTGAAACCTGATTGTGTGTGTGTGTGTGTGTGTGTGTGCGTGCGTGCGTGCGTGCGTGTTGTGTGATTTATACCTATCTCTTCATGTCAGCTTTGAGAGTGACAGTAATGTGGCATTTCCCACCCACAACGGCAGAACACACACAGTCTGCAACCTCAACACGGCATGTTATAGCGCTGGGATATTCTCAATCACTTTCCTTTCCCACAGTGCCGACAGCAAAAACGCTGCAGTACGATATCAGGATATGAGCCTGTGAATGCTGAAACTTGGTGTCCCTTGATGAACCATGGGGTCTCAATTATTTAATGTTTTATGCAGAGATTTTCCTGAGCATTAAAATGTATGCATTAAAATCACTGCCTTAGTCAAAGGCTGTAATGTTAGCAAAATAGAATGATAGAATGTCATAAATGTAACGTACAGATGCGTTTTTCTTTCTGTCAGCCTAGAGTAAATTCCCAATGGGGACGATACCTTTCTAATGTCTCACACTGTGCTGTATTTGTTAGTTTCTCTATCACATACAGTACAATACAGACTGTACTTACTGTATATTGTGGTTGATGAAATGGGCACAGGTTAAACAGCACAGTAACTCTTGAAACGTAGGTGAACAACTGATGTGTCTGCAGAGAAAGGTGAACTTGACCGCTGTGTTCATTTATATTCATTGAATGCTTCCTTTTCTCGACTTATCTGAGACCCTTCAGATGTTTGTGTGAACAAATCAACATTTAGATAGTGTACTAATGTGCTGCGAATGGGCCTTTGTAGAGACCCAGCTTTGATTTGGCCTCCTGCTTCACGGTGTCCCACAGCTTAGCCCCTCCAGCGGGGCAAGACAATCCACCCCATTTACCCCTCGCTGAGTTCAAAGCGCCTTGCCGCCCCCCGATTGCACCCGTAGCACCTTTGTAAAGTCCCATATACAAATCAGTTTTTCCTTCTTTTGTTGGGTTAAAGGCAGTCGTCTTTTTGAAAGGAAAAACAAACAGGGACATTAATTAATGAAACACTGGGATGAGGAAGGTGAAGAGAGGGCCGGGGCGGGTGGGGGGGCATTGCAATAAAGGCAGAAGAGTCACTGTAAGGGGGGTTTAAGCAAGGCAAGGGGCTGTGGTCTAGTGGTCCTGATTAAGGCCTGATGACTCTTAATGAGACAATAGAGGAATCTCAGGGGCCATTACTGTGCCATTGTCCAATAGGATGCTGTCCCACTGAGTGGGGGGAGGGACATTAAGCTATAGCTCTTGGGTTTTTGACACATCTGCTTAAGACCGGACCACTCGAGTGGAGATATTGTGCAGTGGTGCGAAAACCATCCATCGAGAGGCAAGACGTTAACAGTCTAATTTCCATAGCCCTGTTATTAAATGGAGAGCGGTGTTCAGAGACACCCATTGGTAAAGGGGTACTTGAGTGTGTCGCCTGTGAGCATGGTAAAATTGGCATGATCAGTAGCAATACCGGCTGATGACATACGGTCAACACAGCAATCTGCCAATATGAAGTGGTGGCTCTCCAATAATGTAGTAAGGCTGCAGGGAACTAGGTGTCAGGGCATCTGCTATTGAATCAGATGTTCTTGTTGATGGCCACACTATAATCCAGCCAACAGCGTGATTATATTTTTAATGGAAAGTGACTCCACTCTCAGTCATATGCCAAATCTTTCTCTGTATATCCCATTCTATTATATATATTTACAAAAAATAAATATATATATATATATATATATATATATATATATAGTGTATATGTTTTTTCACTTTTTGCTTTTATGAAAGCCTTGTAAACAGTGAGTAAATGATATGTGTGTAGAAGAATTTTAAATGTGGTTGTGGTTGAGGCAGGCTTTTCACAGCAGGTAGGAACCCAGCCAGCTCTTGCCTTGGCCTTAGCAAAAGCTCCAGTCTGCCAGCAACATGGTTCTTGACCAACTATAATGTAGCGTAGGCCTTTTTATCCTCAGCTTTAATTCCCCCACACCCCTAAAGTATACCTTACCTTACCTTACCTTACTGGTGCATCTGTTTGCTCCCAGCTCATATGGCAGAGGTGTTTGTGTTTGTACATGCTGAATTGGTACCAGTTGTTGAGGCACATGGGTTTACAGTTGGGAGAAAGTAGCCCCACCTGATGAACTGGGCCCATGCCACAAACATCACCTACAGATATGCTCAAATGAGAGGCTAGATATAATGAGTTCCAGTTTACTTGTTTTTATTTATTTTTTACAGCCTTAAAAATGCCACAACATTACACAACTAGACCAATAACTTCTCTCCATTGATTTGTAATGAGGTGTTGCTTATAATGGGCTTCTCATGCAATATAATATGACTAGCTTCACCTTTAGCCCAACTCTTTAGCCCTTGCATTGTGTGTGCTGATGCCCTTACATCAAAGCCACAGAATCTCATTCATTCATTCAGCCACAGATGGAGGGAACACCAAGATGGATCAAGCCAGTCACTTCCTATGGGGCCTTTCTGGCAAAGTGCCCCCAGGTTCAGTGCATCGTCCCCTGGGTAGAGATATGGAGAGATGCGTTGGGCCTCACGTTGGCCATATGGACAGCCCCGCACGCATTGAAACGTTTTCAGAAAAATCATACTCATATATGTGTTGTCATTCAGCATAAATGTCTGTATTCTCCAACGACAGCGGGTGTGTATATTTTTGTGAATGACAAACAGAGATGTCATGAATGACAAGAATTGTCCACAATGAATCACTATTGGAACGTAACATGACACCAAATCAAAGTGCAGTATGCCATCACCTCACTGTGTAAACGCCTTGTTTCCTCTGTTTTGTGAACATCACCAATAGGTTACATCACTGGGGTTTACCCGTTTACAGATTGCATTCATACACAAAACGCATTGTCCTGAATGAGTTGTGCTTTGTTTAATTGTTATTTCCCATGGAAAAGGAGATTTCCCCTTATTGCTCAATCAGGTAGATCATCATTGCAAGTGCCATACAAAGATGAATAGAGTGCATTGTGTTATTTTTTTCTTTTAAGCAAACAGTGCCAGCACCTTAATGTTGCCACCTCCCAGTGAATTTGTGTATTCTTAAAGTTGGATGTGAATCTACATTCCAGAAATATGCAATAGCATTTTATGTGACAAAGTACTATGCATTAGCTATGTGTACATATGTCAATGTCCTTTCATCTGTGCTAGTTTCCGTTCATGTTTGTTTACTTGGAGCAGTGTATCAACAGAGTTTGGCAGTCCTGTTACAATTCAGATGGGAAGATGTGATATGCCAGGTACTCAAGCAGAAAAGACATTTATTGGCCTCAGATCTTGACACGAGATAGCACATTTATTGCCTTTGAAGAGTTATCATGAGGTCGCCCACTTAATATGAATAGAGAAACATCTTTCCAGGCATGAGCACATGCTAATGTATTATGTTGGCATTTACACACAAGCCATAGACTCACAAATATGATATGGCTGATATGGATGATATGATAGTACACACTGTGTACTATCAACTATGCATTTCATGGTAAGATTGGAATGAAAGATATGAAGTGAAAACATCTCTACACCTTTCCAACATAGCACAGCCTCTAACTATTGAAACAGTCATTAAGTTGATTCATTCTTTTGGCATGACAACACCAAACACTGTTAGGATAACATTCCGTGGGTGAATGGTATTACATAGTTCTCACGCCCTAGATACACTGGTTTACAGACTTGAGTGTGTATTTGTGAATGTGTAGATGTTAGCGTACGGTATGTTTTTCTGCATGCCAGAATGTGTGTGCATGTGTGCAATCATGTGTATTTAAGCTATATGTCTTTAAGTCTGTGTCCATCTGCGGGTTCTGCTGTTGTTGTCATGCTTGTTTCTCCAGCGTCAACTACCAGTGTGTACACACAAACACACACACACACACAAGCGCACGCACACGCTAGCGATGCCTGAATTGGGGGCACATGCCTGTGGCCAGTGTGAAGCATGTGGTCGGTGTAACGACTGGCTCTTACCAACACAGATTCCTGGACCCCCGCAAACATGACTTGGCTAAAGCCACACAGTATATTACACTGCTGACAATACTGCCATTACGCTTAATTACACCAAGGGACTGGGCAATATTCAATTCCATCAATGCATTATGCATATTTTTGTATCTGTCTGACTGCTGGTCTGCCTGTCAATCAATGTTGAAAAGTGAGCTCATAGCGGTAAGCATAGGGCTATATTGTACAGATGGTGATGTTGTCTTGGTCAGATATCAAGAGTTCCTTTTAATCTGACATGAGAATCAAGCAAAAAGTATAGTTATTTCCTCTGCGTCGTCTAATCTTAACAGGCCTAATTACAGGCACCAAGGTGTATTTGGGTGTATTCATAGCCTACATATTAGTCCATTGCACAAGAGGCAGGAAATGTGTCACGCTGTGCAATTGGAGTGACTGAGAATGAAGATGTTTTTATTTATTTTTTTCCTTTTCTTTGGCGTTGCATCACGAAAATTCAAAGTCCCGCGGTGTACCTCATTTGAGTCCTTGTGTAGATTGAGTAATATGAAGTAATTAGAGGCTTTAGCTTGGATAGCTAGCTATCTGCACCACTTCACATGAAGGCAGAGAGGCTATAATTAGAAACTAGCCAGGAACACCAAAGGGTTAGGTGGCAAACACTCGCCAGCACACCAGATACGTAGTTATTACCTCCTTGCAGTAATAATATCATATGGCAGCATCCACTACAATGTATAGAGAGCTGCCTCTATCCTCAGATCTTCTATGCAAGACACGGTTTATCAAAGCTCCGGTAATAGTTAAAAAAAGCTGTATCTTTACTGTAGCGAGGTTTTATGTGTCTATGTGTATGTGACAGTGAGCAAATGTAAATGTGTGCATGTGTATGCACCTAGACACGGCTCCGCAGTTGTGTGTAGTATGAACAGCAGCGCGCTAGCCAAACATTTATAAACCGTCTTCCCAGCCTCAACCGCCAATTTGTGAAGCCTGAGCTCGCAGACCATGCGAAAATTGGAATACCTCTGGCTCTCTGAAAAAGGGTTGGTAGCTATTTGAAAATGCTAGAGCCATTCATTCGTTTTCAGTATCAAGGCTAAATATTTGAGCCCTTAACTTTTATAGCAGACCAATTCTTCTCACAGCCCTCTGACTGATCATACAGCAACATTACTTTTTAAATAATTTATTTCTTAAGGTTTTCAAAACAAGGGAGAAAGAGGAAAAGTAAGGTTATCAGAAGGTTGTTTAATAAAACAAATATATTCACATTTCTATACAATGTAACTTAAAATTTTTTAGATATTTACATAGTATATAACAATATATTGTGTAAACATTTACAATACTGGAAACATGCCATGCATCATCGCGGCATTTTAATACCGGTGTTGACAGAGTTCAATATTTCATTTATTAAGTGCCACGTCCAGGATGATATATACAATACAGTAATTTACTGCAATAACTGAGTTTAAGTTCCATAAAAAGAAACAAAACAGCTCTGCCATTTCTCTTTCCCGATGACGCAAATCGACCCAACCCCAAACCTATGAAATGTTACCCCACTTCCGACTCATCGGCTGTCTTCTGCGGGGGGGGGGGGGGGGAAGGGTTAATGCGGGTGTGTGCAGTATATACTGTCCCCCGCTTTACA
>JAODUE010067513.1:0-15872 GCA_027564755.1 Amblyopsis hoosieri | reverse complement strand
CAGGCCTCTATTAGAATATATAACAGGCCTCTATTAGAATATATAACAGGTCTACATTAGATAATATAACAGGCCTCTATTAGAATATATAACAGGCCTCTATTAGAATATATAACAGGTCTACATTAGATAATATAACAGGCCTCACTATTAAATACTATAACAGGTCTACATTAGATAATATAACAGGTCTACAACATTAGATAAGATAACATTTAGGATATGTTATATTGTATAGATTATCATAATGATACTACCAGATATATGGGGTAGCTCTAAACTAGTCTACATTCAGTTCAAGTTGTTTGGTGCTGAGTGCCGTCCATGTCCTGCTAGGTGCAACTGTGGGTTAAATCCATACAAGCAAGCAACACCATTGATGGAATTGACTAATCAAATACAAAGATCTAACTTTGACTACATATCTGAATTAATATCAAACAAAACGATTACCTATTAACTGTGAAAACATAATATCAATAGCCTATATTTGACATCTGGGAAATCAAGGAACTGTGAAACCGTAAAGGTTACCATGGCTGCACACATACAGTAGAAACATACAGGAATCAGGTGAATATAGAGAGCCCAAGTCACTTCCACATTATGGGACCTAAGTTCGAAAAAATATGTATGATAGTCAATGGCGAGAATAATATTATTTTTAGATCTTTGTGACACAAAGTGTGACACATGATGTTTGACTATTTAAAAGGAAAGTCTTCGAGTCAAGTAAGTCATTTGTTGAAGTTTAAGACTGTGAAAATATGTAATTAGTAAGACTACAAGCCCCGTAACTTGTAAGTGACGTTTTCACGCCACAATCCACAAGCGAAGAGAGCATTGTTTTGGTGACGTGTGTTGTGCGAGACGAAAGCTATAGTTCCCTGAGCGGTTACACACAAAACTAAAGATTACTTTATAGTTTCACAACAAACTGCAACGTTGTTGACTTGAACAATTATCTTTTATAGACACACACATCGTATGTGTACTTTGTGTTATTCTTGCCATTGACTACCATACATATTGAATCCAAACTAAGGTCCCATAATGCGTAAATGACTCCAGCTCTCTATAGAGGAGACATGCCACTTGTATAATTTTCAATGGAGCTCTATTGGAGAATTCTGAAACGCAAATATGGCAGTTGGAGCAAAGTATCCAAATAATAAAACACAACATAATCCAAACGAGCCAATCACCTGCCAAGCATTAACCTATTTAACCAATCATGTGTTTGCATTGATGTAAGCCTCCTGCCTATACTGTGTTCCTAAATAACTGCCCGGGGCGTTTCAAAGATGGCTGCTGAGTGGCGAGCCTTGCCAATAAGGACATTGACCACGTCCCCCTGTCCGTATGTTCCCTCTGTTCAGGACAGTGCTAGCACGCGGAGCCCCTTCAAGGTGAAGCCCTCCTACCAGTCCTGCGAAGACTGCCGGCGGCTGCCACAGGGGCGGCGCTGCGACCGCCCCGCAGGGGGCCGCGCCCACCGCCACCACCATTCTCGCCACGGCGGAAACATACCCACCATATCCATAGATCCCCCCGGAACACATTTCACGTCCGCGCCGGAGCTGCCGTCGGGACCGGGACCGGCCACTACCATCTCATGCTCCCTGGGGGCCCTGGGAGGGTGCCCGGAGGCCCCCAGCCAGATACCCCTTTCCCCATTGGGCTTCGAGGACACGGAGGAGGACATGGAGGAGAACGCACAGGGAGAGCCGGCACTGCGTGCAGGCGCCTTCACCAAGCTGCCCTCCGTCCCCCCGCATGGAGAGGTGGAGCCATCCGGTGGCGAGGTGAAGCAACAGCGGGCGCGCCACCAGGGAAGGCGGCCGCCGTCGGGGCTAGACTTCGGCGCGGGGCCGGTCGCCTTGGCGATGGACGGCCGACTGCCTTAATGTGACGTAATGGGCCCCCACCCCCCACCCCTCTCCCGTGTGCGGACGGATGAGATTGGATTGTTGGGCCGGATGCTAACGCGCTAGTCGCAGTGAGATATGCTGCACACGTCCACAGCTGTGCCACTGCCTCCATGCTGCTGCCATGGAACCCGCTGCCATGGAACCCGCTGCGGTGGTGGGTAGAGTGGCAGTCCACAACCAAGGGTCTTCTGGTACTCACTGTACAGGCCAGACTCTCCATGGCCAGCGAGGACGTCTTTTATGGCTGACTCCCAGCTGGTAAAAGCTCTTTAGGACCACCCCCCCACCCCCCCACCCCTCCCCTCCCCCATCTTCCCAACCAGAGCGAACTGTATGCTGCCGGAATCAGACGCAAAAAGACCAACCGGTTTGGTTTATTCCTGAAGAGATGTAACAAGACTGAGGCCAAGCTTGCAATTGCGATATGAACTGAAGGCGAGCAAGTTGGGGGGTTTTTGAGTGCTGGTGCACCCACTAGCGACTGTCTGGGTGCGACTGCCAGTCTTGTAGGGCTGTATTACTTCCCCCTTTGTGTGTACTGCTTTTGAACATGTAAGATGTTGACTAAAGCACAGGCTTCATTTGAATGCTGTCCACCCAACAGCGATAGTGGAATCCTCTGCCGTGACTACAATGCTGTTGGAGGCTTCATCGGGAAAACAGGAGAGGGCACGCTATTGGTAGAATGCTAAAATGCAGACTTTACACCCATTTGCCATTCCATCCAAATATCCCCGGATGGTAAAAATGCAATGGACCACAGAGACAACCCGAAGTGAAAACATGCTGCAACTGCCGTGGCAGAGGAGAATATTGATTGAATTTAATTTAATGTGAGACTTCACAAACACGCGCCTTCTTACAGACGGTTTTCTTGGCTTTGGTGTCCTTGGTAACCTGCTCACCATCATCTTTTCCCCCTCATGTATAAATGTAATGTAGTGAAAGCACTCACTGTTCACCCGTGCTCATTCACTGCTGACAGAGTGGAACACTTTACAACAGGACTGGGTTCTATTAAATTTGACTCTCAATTAAATGTCCAGTGAAAATTCTGAAATGTTGAAAGCAGTCACACTAGTATTCAATAGTGTGTACATACTATAATTGTTACCGAATAAGTTGTCGGATTTACATTTGGACTTTTGAATTTAACCTAACCCTGTTTATTGTGCATGCTGTAGTTGTTAAATCTATTTATTTTGTTTTTAATACATTTTTATTAGGAAGAGGAAAGCCTTCAGGTGAAGGGGAAAGTGTTCGGCAAAGTGGAATGTTTAGTGTTCACATTTAATAAGCCACAACAGTTCATTGTCTTTGTGTTGTTTTTTTTAACTTATTTTTATGGAAAGCAACCACATTTAAGTTTACCTTGGAGCAAGTTTATCTTGAAGCGCATGAGCTACAGTTCTTTCACGTCAATATGGGTAGAGCCCTACAGTACATCTGTGGTCACATGTATGAAGTCTTTCTCCGTACCTACAGTAAAACCATGATAGACTGAACATTTAAAAAGACAACTTATGTCCAAGTATTTGAGCATCAGTTTAATATCCATTGATTTCTGGAATGATATTATGTATGATGCTATGATAGGATTATATGATCAAATGTTTTTCTTTCATCACTTCAATTAATTTAATTTAATTTATTTGAAATTATATTTTATATATAATATTTTCTGTGATGTTATTTGTTGTTAAGTTATTTGTAAGTATCAGATTGTCATCAAATGTTCTTTATGTTCAAAAAGTATTATTTTGCACTCTACAAAGAGGTACTGTCATTACCTTTGTGATTTTACGTTAATGGTGCACAACAAACACTTTATTAGGTTGTTACAGACTGGTATAAACATTATATTGCATTTGAATCTATAAATCATGCTGTACATTTTACTGTAAATCATAACAAAATGAAACTACCTTATTGTACATTGTATACTGTAGGAAGGGTGGCCATAACAATACCTTCAAATAAGAGGTTAGGTGCCCCATAAATATGTTTTGCTAATTCACTTTATTATGTCATATTTTCAGTTGTTTTTTTTGTCCTCACCTACATTTTTGGTCCTTTCGCCTCAATTCCTTATCCTCGTATAAACAGACCCCAAATGATTTTTGTGTATAGCGTCTGGACACGTAACCTGACATGCCAGAGGAATTGTTGTCACAAGTCTATCTGGGAAGCCGTACATTGAAACTGTTTGTGAATGGCTGTACTTTCAAAAAAATACTTTGCAGTTGATTGGATGAATCATCTGGTCGTTTTCGCTGTTGGCACCATGGTCAGCACACCTAAACCACGCCCGTATAGCTATAAACACGATGCTGATTGGAAAACCAGACCTGTATGGCTATAAACACGACGCTGATTAGAAAGTGAAGTTGCTACTCGGACACATTCAAAATGATTCCGAGGCTTTCCAGACTGATTCTCACGGCGAAATTAAACTGAAGCTGGCAAGATCAGGATGGTCTTGCGAGGCTACTGGACATGCCCTATTGGGGATTGTTTGCAGTTGTTGCATTCTAATGGGCGTATGTTTTGGGGTTATTTTGAAACTAACTACTGGAGTAACCTTTAACCAATCGTCATCTACATATGTTTGTATCGCTTCATCTAGCTCTCCCACCAAAGCATTTTTGGAACTACATTTCAAACCAAATGCTTCACTTCAACGTGATCACACTTACAGCCACCCCCACTGGTTGCTGATTGGTCCACCATCCAGAGTGACTAAGTAATCGCTAAAGCAAAACCGGGTTTCCAGACTGTAATCTCAGCAAAAATGTATGAGAGTAATAGTCGGGCGGAGCCAGGCTAACAATTCTCAACATCAAAACAAAAACGTTTAATCCTCTGTTAAGCATTATGTTAGCTAGCAGTCCCGTGGTGAATTTATCAAATGTTGATCAAATGTATTTGAAATAGTATCTCTGCGCAAATTCAGCAGATATTTTAGGTCTGGGACAACATGCCGTAACCTGGTCATTCTACAGGCAAGGTTTGCTGTTGATAAAATACAGGCCGAAAGGTTTTCCCAAATATGGAATTCCTGATCAAACACGATTTCCTAATGACAAAAATGACTGGAGTTGCTCTATCATTGTATTCATCTATATATATTTGTCTCACTTACGGCACTAGTTGTCTGTAACCATGTTCATGTAGAAAATATTAGCAAATAAAATAAGATAACATTAAGCCACATATTACATCACACGTTGTATCTTTTGATCCGGAAGTCCATATATTGTCAGTGACGGAGCAACTTACAAGGTCTGTTGAGAAGAAGAAAATAGAAAACTAGAAATTGCAATGAAGTGGGTGTTGTGACACCTTCTGGTAAAATATTATGCATAATAGAGCTTTAAAGTAAAGAAATTCATATAAATCGCAGCAAATACACACACTTTTTTGTGTTTGCATGAGAATTATTACATTCAGCATAGCCATTCAGTGTTCGCCAACTTCCTTTATAGTAGCTGGACACTACTTCTAATACTTCTACACTTTAAAAGACCATTTAAAGTATATTTGATATGGTTTATTGAGGCTGCTTTGGTTGTCTGAAGGCTGTGTGTAGTTGGTTGGAACCATGTCCCTATCGGTTGTGACATGCTGGGTGCACTTGACTGATGTTAAATAATGCCTGTGTGCTCACCAGTGAGATAAGAGTGCTTCGAGGTGATGGGAAAACGTGATTAATGAATGCAAATGGTTTAACCCGGTTTCAACTGCGAGCTAATGTATATATTTTTGTCTGTACAGCGGGTGGATATGATTGCCAACCCAAAAGACCATCTATTCACTGTTACCTCCCTGGCTAAAGAGCCTTCTATTGTAATCCTTCGATGGTTCAGGTTTAATTTTTTGTTTTGTGTATGCATGTGCTTTTGCGTGTGCGTGTGCGCGTGCACGCTTATGCACGTGTGTGCGTATGTGTGCGCGTGTGTGTGTGTGTGTTCTGGGGGGTTGCGGGGCTATCTCTATGGTAACATGATTGGATGTGTTAACTACTACAACACACTGAAACGGTATTAGCAGCTAAGGGATGCTCCCACCTTTGTGTTTGGACTTCCCCAACCCTTCCCTTCCTTGTGGTGTATAGGCCACAGTCTGAGGAGTGTCCCTTTTGATGTCCGTCATATCATGCTGGCTGATTGTGGTTATGGATGCAATGGCTGGATGGATGTTCATTCATTTATTCACTCACTCATTAATTAATTCATGCATTTCATTAATTATTTAATTAATGTCATTCAATTAATTTCACAGGAATTGTGAAATTTTCTACCTACTGCATATTACTGCTTGTCTGTCTGTCTCCCAGCCCTTGCACTACGCTTAGCTACTTGAATATGTGTTTGTATGTAAGTGCCTTAACCGCAGCCTTAGCTCTATCACACTGTATATCACAGGCTTTGCAGAGTCTTTCTTTTCAACTATTGGGCTTTTTCAGTCCATTAACTAGTACATCAAACCCACATCGATAATCTCCTTGCTCTTTACAGTATGTGTCATGAAGTAACGTATGCAAATAGACCGTGTACAGATGACTTTATTTATGCACAGCAGCTCTTTACCTATAGTTGAACTTCCATTTATTGATTGCCTTCAATATTGTGTCTGTTTGATGTTGTTCAGCATAGTGGTGAAATATACTGGCCATACGCTACGCTATAGGAACTTCACTGAGATTTAGAGATGCTGCATTCAGATATTGGCAGTATTTATTACGAAGCATATCCAAACGGTTGTTGTACTCTTGTTACTGCTGTTTATCGCAGAGCTCTTCATAGTGAGGTTTGTGTGGTTCCACCATCAGAAGAACACCTACATGGTAAATGGACTGCATTTCTATAGCGCTTCTCCAACCTTCCAGCCACACAAAGCGCTGTACAGGATTGCCTGACATTCACACATGAACACACACATTCATACACCTATTTTGGGAAAAAGTCTTCATGCTGAATTTAGACTAGCAGACGATGACATAATTGTATTCCTGAGCTTCTTTGCTGGGCAACAGGCAACTGACAATCTTAATTAGAGCCAGAGGTCAAAGATGTTTTGCTGTGGGACAAACTCAGAGGGGGAAGTATTGACAATGCATGGCTTAGAGCACAACATATTTTTTACTTTTGAGTGAATGGTGGAAATGGAAAACAATTGTTACACTAATTGTTTTAACCTTTGTGCACAGTCATGTCCAATGTTAATGTGTAATGCACTTTTTCTTAAAGTGTCCATTATGGTGTTTGTCACTGAAATAAAATATCTTTCAGTGTAATAGTTACATTTTGTTGTTATTTTTCTTATTCCTTAATCATAGGGCAGATTACATTGTACTATTCAATCTAGAGTCAGCAATTGTAAGGTAATACACTTTTTGTCAAATTCATTGAATATCTCTAAAAACAATATTTCGTCAGCATTGCTGACCCCACCATTAAAAGGGATTTGATCAATACATTCTCCTATAGGCTATAAATGATGTTACCAGAACGATCTAGTATTTGTCCTGCTAACTTTGTCTTACTAACTTCAAGGTGTGAACATTTACTACTGCAATCAGAATATAGCTAAATTATGTACTTTAGAAACATTTAAGAAGCATTTAACATTTAAGAAAGTCTTAACAATAATAATAATATATCTCTGGTGCTCTTAAAAGTTTCTGAAATGTTATTAATTATTGCTCCGTCAGACTATTTTGCGAACCTATCGGCCCAACAGATACTTATATTAAAAACATAATAATTACATAAATAAATGCCATTACTTATAATATTACAGTGACATTTCCCAGTTGAGCTTCATGTTACGTCTCTTGGCAGGTCGTGCCTCACACTCCTAGCACCTCTAACCCCAGCCCTGTTAAAGGCCTTTGCTGGTACAGTACGTGCAGAGCGCAGTGAGGACTCTTTATTGAGTTAGTCAAATGAAGCACTGGTGACATCACGGGGCAGGCTTAAACATGGCCGCTCTGGACAGTGGACGGAGAGCTCCTTCCCACCTAAAGACTGTGGTTCTTCAAGACAACAGGGAGGCAGGCAACCCTTGTTGACCCCGACCTATACGTGAGTACATATCTCAAGACATCACTGTAATTGTTGAGTACTACTACTGGTAGTACCATTCTACGAATTACCTCAAGATCTGAAAACACACACATATACATATACATATACATATGCAGTATGCACACAAGGGGCCACAAGATGCAGTTTATTTAGGTGCAGAATATGTGCTATTTGATAGGCGGTCAACACCAAGTAAAGAACAACTTAAAGAGGTCAAAGAGAGATGAGAAAAGATTCACATTTATTTTACTAGTTAGTAATGTGCAATAACAATGTACCGGTATGTACACTATGTAACAATGTTTGTTATATGGTGTGTGTGTGTGTATATATATATATATATATATATATATATATATATAAGGTTTAGTGTCATGTTTAGCGTCCACAGCTTTTCTAACTTTTTACACCTGTCTGCCTAACGCCACCACAGCTTTTTTGTATTTTTATGACACGTCCATGGCCTACAATGGCCTACACACGATAGCATTAAAGTTGCTGTACTGTATCTGCATATCTTCTCCTGCTCCGCGGAGAAGATTTGAATGTGCTATTGCGTGACAGATCACGGCTTGTCCTAAAGGTCTGTCTTGAGGCCTGGCTATAACGCTGCTGCAGCCACAATTGCACGCCTCTCATAAGAGAGAAAAACAACATGCCGCGCACATGACGATCGGCGCAGCGATGGTGAAGGCTGTAGAGTTTATTGGGGGAGAGGGCAGGGGGGAGGGAGAGTGGGAGAGAGAGTAGAGAGGGAGAGAGTTGTTCTCCCGCAGGCTGCTGTCGCAGGTGTCTGCCACAGGCACTGGCAGCTGCCATTAAAAGCCTCTGAAGACATCTGTCCTGAAATAGCCCCATATCGTACAGTGCCAGGTGCAAAGGCCTGCGCAGGCTTTAGTGCGCGCCGGTATGAGGTCATCTGGCTGACGTGTGACCTCTCACACGTCCAAACAACTACATACCAATATGACTTGATCAGCGGAGGAGGATATCTGTCTGTTAGTGCTAATCAGCATAACAAAAGACCCCTTGCATTTCTGGAAAGTATATGAAAAAACCAAGACAGAGGAATGTTGCAGTACGGTCTCGTGACCAGATGGGGTCGGTAATGTGCCAAGCTATATGCTGTCCTGCATTAAAGATAGATGAGGTCAGCGATTAGAGGAAGCTTTTTGATAAAATTCACCAAATGTGTCCTCACCATCCGTTCTGTGTGTGTGTGTGCCGAAATAATAATCTGGTGTTTCTACACACCCCAGGCTCTGTAAACGGAAGCACAAACAAAAGTGGTGCAGACCTCACCACACAACACTATCCCAGCCTTGCAAAATGCTTGTCCAAATGTGGGGGGCGGAACCTCTGAGGAAGCACCCTATGGCATTGAAGGGAGAGGTGTTTTTGTTTTGATCGAGTTAAAATATCAACATGCTTTCTCCATCATCGCTGACCCTACCTTCATACAGATCACATTTGCCTTCTTTTATGCTGTTTTACGCCATATGGTCTGTATCTACATATTAAAGGTGTCCTGAAGAAGGAATGTACAAAACATTGCCACAATTGGCCTAAAGGTGGCGCTATAAGGTGGCTCGGCCTTTACCTGCTTGCCTGTATCTCAGAAATTACTGGACCAAAATTAAAAATACCTTTGTCTTCTGTTTTTTTCATGCATTTGAGTTTTTACAAGTTTCTTTTACTTAATTTCACAATGTCTAAAACACATACTTTCATCTCCTCATCCAAGACTGCCACTCAGATTCTAATTAAATCAAATCTGTTTGCAGGTTTGTTATATAGCTTTTCAGAAATCATATCACATCTGACAGGACTAGAATTGACCAATCCCAAGCCCCGCCCCTTTCCACGTATATGAAGTAGACTTCCGCCTAAACTAATAAAGACTATGTTCACTTTCCTACTGCTTGTGTGTATGTTTGTAACTGAAACCTACGGAGGGCCTAAATGCCAGTTTACAGCCAGTTGAGCCTTTTTCCTCTTTCATAATCTCTTCCCAGCTATCAGTCATGTCGCTGGCTAAACGCAGACAGACCGGTGCACAAGTCAAAGCACCTTGTGACTAGGACACTGCAGGCACTGTTACCAAAACAACAATAAACATTCACCCAGTTTGAAGCAGCTTGGAAGTGGTTCAGACTATTTTCCAACCAATAATTGAGAGAGTGTGATGTGTCACACGTGATGACAGGCTTGACAGAGTATGGTACATGGTAGGGTAGGTTAGCATAATAAACAATGCAGTTTTCATGTGAGACATTTGACTGCAGTGTGTTGTATTGCATTGTATTGTATTACACGGGTCCAGAGTTGGGAAGTAACTGATTACATGTAATCAGTTACATGTAATCAGTTATATGTAACTGGATCACTGACAGGATAACTGATTACAAAAAACAGTAACTGTTTTCCATTTAATTACCAGCTAAAATAGTGGAATCAGATTACAGGGATTTTTTTTAAATGAGATTATAATTTCTATGATTACTTTCAAATTTAAAAGGGAAGTTTGCAGAAGAAAAATGCATTAAACAATCAGATGTTGTTTTATTAACCGTTCATTAATGCCAATAAATACTTCAAATGAAGTCCCACTTTATTAATATGATCCCCTGAGCAACATAAACAGTCACATAAATACAAAGATGTGGTGCTCCAACACAAGTTAATTGCTTTGGTTATCATTTCAAAGAACAATGTTTAGGGGTGAAGTAATCTAAATGTAATGGAAAGTAACTCCGATTATGTTTATTTCGGTACATTTGGGAAATACAACAATTACGTTACTGATTATAATTTTAACCTGGTCACTAGTAACTGTAAACTGTCAGTAACTGCAACAGACTACATTTAAAAAGTAACCCACCCAACCCTGTATTGGTCATATGTACTTTATGTTAATTATTCACTCCTTGCTTGTGTTATAAGTGGCTTTCCAGGACCACTAACTGTTTATGTTTGAAAGAAAAGCTGTAGGGGATAGAGGATGGTGACAATAGCAGCTCTGCATGGGGAGGGGTAGAGAGGGATGGAAAATGCGCTCTCTGAGATTCTAACCAAAACGACGGCGTTTCTGTAAAGGCCCTTGGTGTACCCTGGAGTACATTTAGTGTTACGGTTTACAGTGCGTTTCTTGGCCCATGTATGGTGGCCTAGCCTTTTATCTGACCTTGGGACCTGCTGACTGATCTGTTAACCCCCCTTCTGCTGTTTCCTATTTGGACCCTGTGACTCACAGCAGGGGGCTGTCAGGCCCAGGTTAATTATAGCGATGCCAGCATTCCATGCAGACAGAATGGGTGCTTTGCAGAATGTGTCTCTCTCTCTTTTTATACATTTATACTTCAACCAGGCTGCATAGCTGAGATAAGGAATGTTTTTACAGGGCAAGAATAGCAGTCGGTAATTTAATTTAAAAGAATATTTTGCATGTGTGTGTGAGTGTGTGTGTGAGTGTGTGTGTGACCCACAGTTCGAAACCCAAACTGCACAATGCACCACTGAGCTATTTATAACCCAAGTTTATTGTTGTGGCTTGACACTTGTCCTTCTCCGTCACTTAACAGCTGAGAGCAGACGGCACACACACACACACACACACACAGAGAGGATGGGCCAAAGACTGGACAAGGGCCTGGAGATGGACGGGAAGTCTGTGGAACGGGTCCCAGGCGAGGAGCAGGAGACCCCGGCGAGCCCCAGGGAGCGCGCTGGCAGCGGCAGCAGCTATGCCGCCACTTGGCACCATGGCAGCACCAGGGCCAACTGCCGGCCTGCTCCGGCCACAGATCAAGACCCTCCCCCCCGAGGTGGGGAGCCAATCGGGAGACGGCAACGTGTGGCTGGAGCGACGCGCCCTTTGAAGGCCACGGGCGGCCCTAGGGGCGGAGCCAGACAGGGCAGGGCTGTCGGTGGGGTCGCCCGGGAGCTCATGAGCGCTCTGGGCGACGCGATGGAGGCGAGCGAGAGCTGCGCGGGAGATGCACCCAGCCACGCCTCCCTACATGGAATGGCCGACGGAAATAAAAGCATGAGAGGAGCTGCCGCCCATTCAGACCCATGCGACGCAGTGGCAACACGTGTCACACACAGGCCCGAGGGGTTAGCGGCTCTACATTCAGCTCAAGAGGACGGGATCGAGTGTCACCTAAAAGCTGCCCTGGCTCCCCGCGCCGAGCAGGGTAAACAACACCGGACCACCCCCAACGAGGCACACGGTGCCACTCAGGCCGAGGAGGAAGAGTTCCAGAGCCATAAACACGAGGAAAGCGGCCAGTGGACCTCAGCCGACGCCTCGTCACAGGAAGGACCAGGGCAGCAATCGCAGAGCAGGTTTGCTGGCGTTGTCTCAAAGAGGGCTAAAGAAGGAGCGCCAGGGAGCATTAGTGCGTGTACGAAAAAAGAACAAGGACAAATGCTCAACGACACCCACCGTCCGGAAGCCCCGCGCAATAACTCAAGAATGTCACCGCTGCAAAACACTCCATTGTGTCCCTCTTTACCCGAGCAGGGCCACTGTGATGGGAACATACGAACCGCCACCTTACAGAGCGAGAGTGAGTTGGCTTGCGTTTCTGCCGCACCAACAACGCCTGCAGTGAAGCTGTTGCCCCTGCCAGCAGCAGCCCACCCTAACACAGGCATGGAGAGTACAGATATAGCACCAGAAGGCACGGGTGGCTCGCCGGACGGTTCTACGGCAAGAGAAAAGGCCAAAGTTAAAGGTCCACCGCCGCCTGTCCCCAAAAAGCCTAAGAACCCCTTCATCAGAATAAAGACTGCACAACTACAGAGGAGAAACAAGGGGGACAAGCGTAAGGAGGAGCGGGAAAAAAGGAGGCACACCGTTGATTTCAGCAGGGTCGTTACCTGCGATCAATTAGCCAATCAGGACATGTGCTTGCTGTGGGACGACAAGCGCACGTACGCCGCCGTACCGCCGAACGCACGCCGCGCGTCGGTGCACTTTGACCCCGGGAACGGTCTTCCTCAGCGCCAGTGGGGAGGCCCCATGGCCGCTACAGGTCAGTGCAAAGGCATGATCGACTTGGACCACTGGCCGCAGGCGACCTACCCTTCACCCGGCGAGAGCCTGGACATGTGGCGAGAGTTTGCCTCCGCTGGGAGGCAAGGGGACCCTCATCCTCCACCTCCTGTGGCCAGGAAGCCCCGGACTCCGTTCTCCAGGTCGGAGTCGCTGCCCGTTCCCGGGCAGGCCAGAGCGCACGGGGAGCACCGAGCCAAACCACGGAGCCCTGCCCCGTCAGGGACCAGGGCTGCCGTCGCTCAGCCTCGGTGTCACCCAACCTTCCACGGGGATCAAAGCCCCCGCGACCGCGGCCCCAACGATGTGGCCAGGCCTGAGCAGCAGAGCGCCGACGGGGGGGATGTGGTCTGCTTCAAGCCCGTGGCAGAGCTCATCAAGGAGACAAACCAAATGCACCAGGCCAGGGCCAAGCCTGGCACACGGAAGCCTCCTGTGGCAGTCTCAGCGCAGGCCCCCGCTGTGAAAGTGTCCCAGATGAAGAACGCCTTTGATGTGGCCAAGAGGCCAGCAGAGAAGCCTCCAGAGGTGAAATCGTCTCCAAAGAAAGGTGACGACCATCGTCAGAGACACAACAATCATGACTGGACGTGTGTTGTGTTGTGTTGTGTTCATACAGTAGGATAGTAGGCTATACAAATACTATATGGAGCGATATCATCATCAAGCTATGACATCATGGAAACAATGGGTAAAATGTGAATAGTTTATGTTTGGTGAGGCTGATGCTATAATAACATTGAAAAGAAGTGTGCAAATGATGCACTATGGGGAATAGAATAGGCTTTTGCTTTAGTAGGCTGTTCAGTTTACATTCATTAGCAGAGGTTGGACATTTTAAGTTTTAATTAAAACACGGTTTTAGTTCATTAAATCAAATTTGATTAGGACGACACATTCAAGATAAATGTTATAGAAAATGTAGGCTTGCAGACGCTCAGTAAGGCTAATTTACATGCCTTTGGGCCAAAGTTGCCCACCTATTATATCTACCAGGCCCAGCCCACCCAAACACAGCAGGCTAATAGGCTACCGGTCCTGCTCTGGAAAGACACACCGAGAGTGAATACATAAACGCCACTGTCCCTTTGAATAGGATTTGAGTTGATACACTAGCAGACAGTAACGTCGCTCTTTCCCCAAAAAAATCGATCGATAAAAAGACGGGCATCCCTCCTCTCAAGGGGGGGGGGGTCTAATTTGCGCATGTGCCGTAGCCGGTCGTCCATGTACAGGGTTTTAAGCGATAACGATGGGAATCGGTTATTATTAGTTTGTGCAGGTGAGGAGAGGAGATGCTCTAGCAGACAAATGCCATCGCGGAATATCATCTGATTCGACACGTTGCTTCCGATTCATATTTTCTCCGTCTGGAGGGAAAGAGAGCAGCGCGGCTGAACGTTTTGCTGGAAACAAGGAATAGCCTGCCGTACATCTCGCAGAAGGGCACGCCTTAACTACTATATTCATGTGTAGGCATACTGATTGATTGCCTCGTGTTTGAGAAAACATTGCAATAGATTTAGAAGGTAAGGCATCCTAAATGGTCTTGCACGGTCGTGCATTTTGCATGTATTCCACCAGCAGATGCGCACCATTTAGCCACTGAATGAGATTTTCTGAATGGGAGAAAAGCCTAGGAGAATATCTGCACTTGCGTCATAATGGATCGCAGCTGGCGGTGGTCCGCGGCTAGTTGCTGCTAGCTGGCTCTGCTAACGCCTGCTGTCCGACCTCCATCCTTTACACGGAATAGACCTTTAGCTCGCATTTATCCGCCTGGACCTGTCTTTTAGCGTACCTCGGCAACAGTGTGTGTGTCTCTAGTAGAAAGCACCAGGTTCCCGACATCCACCTACCGTGTGTAGGACTAGAAGTGTTGTGCGAAGTCGTTATCCCTGCCCAGATCGCTGCAGTTGCTGACAATTTTGAATATTATCAACCTAAGAACAGATGTAATGGGTAGGCTATTGTATTGTAGCCCTTTGTACTTTATTGCCCTATTTTAATTTTCTGCCTACTATCTTTGTCTCAACCTTTTTTTTAATTAAATGATTATCAATGCAGTGGTTTAAAAAAAAAATAGCAGTAAGCTACTGTTTGCTACACAAATCAAATGAACGTTACCGCACGGCAGGCACGGCGGTTAACGCACATCATCTGTCCAGTGCAGCGGAACGCCGCATTTTCCGTCTAAAATCACATAATCTTGCTGTAAATATTGTACAGCGAGCGTTGTTTGTAGGTCAGAGTACGGTTTTGTTGTGAATTAGTATGAGGACCTCTTGGTCCGTTATACCGGTAGTACCGGGGATGGTATGCGTGGATGCAAGATGTATCAATATATAGGCTATATCTTTTTCTAACGTGTTGATGTTAACCATTGTTATTGCATCCTGCCTATCTCAAATAGTCAACAAGCAAGTGAACCTCGGGTCATTTGGACCAGTGATCACAAGGCGTTGAGGTGAAGGTAAAATTATGAGATGAGGCCTAGATACCAATGAACTGAAATAATTTTACTCTAGATAGATTTGGTTGTTTTTACTATTGTATCAGAGTCCAATTTGTATGAATATATATTTTTGTATTAGTTGCTTTTAGACTGGCTCATTTCAGCAGTTGTAATCATGGTCATGAGGACTAGTGTGTATTAAACAGGCCTTGGGTGGGATGTGTTGCTGGTGGTTATGTGGGCCTGAGTTATAGATGTGTCGTGGGGGGGGGGGGGGGGGTGAGGGGGTGCTGGGACACAGGGGGGAGGCGGAGAAAAGCAATGGAGGGAGGGGTCGG
>JAODUE010067502.1:0-15176 GCA_027564755.1 Amblyopsis hoosieri | reverse complement strand
TAGCTGTTAGCTAGTCTCATTTAGCTAGTCTCTCAGAGCCAGCCTTTAGCTGTTAGCTAGTCTCATTTAGCTAGTCTCTCAGAGCCAGCCTTTAGCTGTTAGCTAGTCTCATTTAGCTAGTCTATCAGAGCTAGCCTTTAGCTGTTAGCTAGTCTCATTTAGCTAGTCTTTCAGAGCCAGCCTTTAGCTGTTAGCTAGTCTATTTTAGCTAGTCTCTCAGAGCTAGCCTTTAGCTGTTAGCTAGTCTCATTTAGCTAGTCTTTCAGAGCCAGCCTTTAGCTGTTAACTAGTCTCTCAGAGCCAGCCTTTAGCTGTTAGCTACTCTCATTTAGCTAGTCTCTTAGAGCCATCCTTTAGCTGTTAGCTAGTCCCATTTAGCTAGTCTCGCAGAGCCCACCTTGAGCTTGTCTGACTATTAATTACGGTATTTATGTTATTTATTTTAAATTATTAGTATTATTTATTAAGCAAATATAAATACTGTAACTGTTCACTTGGAGGAAGTGCCAGTGAATTCTGTTTGGGGCTTCCCTTGTTAATACGGCTCTATGTTAACGAGGTGCGAACACTACTACGTAGGGATAGGCCTATAATACGTCTTGTTTGTGAGATATACCTGTGCCTATATGCTCTTGAAACAGTCTCCAAGCTCCAGTTTGACTTGGTCAGGTGAAACATCTTGTAGTGTGTGACCCCCTGTCACAGATCAGTCACGTATTGTGAATCCCACATTGACTTCAAGACACCCGGTTACAAGAGAGACAGTCGTGTAGTGTGCGCTGCACATCCATCTAACCACTTGTGTACCAATTGTGTAGTCTGAACCCGGCATCAGGATAATGACAGCAGCACGTCATCAGGCTATACTATGTTATACATGTACAACATGTTATCTACTTTACCAGGACATTATCTAGTTGGTTGAATACCAGACGTGCTGCGGCATTGTGAACCAGTTGCAGGTAGTCCAGCGAGCAGTGGGTTGCAGTAGTCTAGGCAGGAGATCACCACAACTTTGCACAAATAGCTGCGCTGCTTCTTTTGTGAGGAAATGGCCTTGTCCTTCTGATGTAGAGGCAGAATGTGCAAGCTCTGGTCGCTATAGCGACATACTGTACACATCCCACACAACACTAACCTTCAATTGATGTTCTCATAATGTATGAGAGAAGAAATATTTAAATGAACAAATTAGGAAACTAAATCAGAACTGGCTAATTAATCTACAGGGCAAAAAAGTATAAACCACTGTGGATTGTGATTTCTATGGTTTCTGTTATTGTTTTGCAGATTTTCATGTTTTTGTTATTGTTCTTATTGTCGGTTGCTGTTTTAGTTTCTTAATTAATTAGGTTGACTTTCAGGACCTCCAGCATTGACATTCACAATGTAATACAAAAATACATACTTCTTTTGTTAAAATCGTCAGTATGCAGATTTAGCATTGCAAAGTTAATTAAATATACAGTATATAAATACATTTCTATTCTTATTAACCCCTAACCTCTACTGAGCGTGCTTGCTTTAAGCATTTAATCCATGCGAAGCAGATGGTTTAGCGTTTTATTTACATCGCTATGTGAACATAATTCGAGGGGGAGTGAGTTTGTTCTGTTCTGCCAGGTGATCGATTTTGATGACGGCTCGGGCTCCATGCTGCGTATCCAACCCCTGCGGAGCCACCGGGACGAGGCCATCTACGAATGCACCGCGGCCAACAGCGCAGGAGAGATCAGCACCAGCGCCAAGCTCAGCGTCTTGGAGGGTAAGCTCACGTCACAAGTGTTCATATAGCCCTTAAAGGTATAGTCAGCTAGCTAATACACTTGTTGTCAAATTCACCAAATAGCAATGGTGTAATCAGACCTGAAGTGCACTTCGTGATTAATGATTTCCTTTAAATGATTAGACATTTCAACCCTACATTGATGCATAAAAGGCACAAATTCTTCCATAAGAATTCACCAGAATGCAGAAAATTAAGTGTTTGATTTTTAAAATATTCTGGGGGGGACCCCTTCCCCCGCTTTATATGTCCCCTCCAATGTTCAAACGAAATCTACACCCGTACTTTCTACAGTACCATATACAGTATACTGTCCCCAGCTGCGTTTACATGGAACCTATTATTCCAACTGGAATCGGGATAAAAGCCCAACCCGATGGAAAGCGCCACGATCGGAAGAGAAACGGCCAACCCGATTCGGAAGCAGAGAGGTGGTATAATCATTGAACTATAAAAAGACTATAACCCGTTCCATGACCCGATTGAGAGAAGAATTCCACCATGTAAACGGTTAAACACAATTACTTCCTGGTAGCGTTCTAATGCACATGTCCCGTCTTACGTTTTGTGTGATGCCGGTTAACTATTCTGCACATCCACTGTACAATGGATGTACGGTCTGGACAACACAATGTGTTGTGAACGTGACCTTCAAGGAGGTACCATGCCATGTGGTGGGGACAGACAGTCAGACAGACAGACAGATAGACAGACAGAGGCATGGACTGTAGTTAAAGGCAGGGTTAGCTTCTGAGGGAACTCCCTATGGCTTTGAAGAGAGAGGTGTTTTTGTTTTAATCGAGTTGTAGATAAATGAGTTATAAATACAGTGTGTGTCATTACCAGAGAAACACGTCTCCCGACATCTTGTTGGGCATCATATTTTATTGTTATACCTCTGAATATCTGAGTATATTTGCCTTAAAACATGGGCGAAGACAGCAAGTCTCTTTACAACTCTATTTTACTCTATAGCCAATGCATAAAATACAGTAAAATAAGAGATATAAACTATGTTTTTATAGCCCATTATCATAAAAGCTGTCTAGCATCTCATGGGTCTCATAATTTTTAAAAATATATAAATGTACGGCATTTATATAGCGCTATAGCAGCCACTCAAAGCACTGAACAGTATAGCCTCACATTCACCCATTTACACACACACACGCACACGGTCCTACACCGATGGTGGTGTCAGCCATGCAAGGCACCATCCAACCATCGGGAGCAGCTACGGTTACATCAACAGGTTCCCCCAAATGCCAGAGATGTGTTTCACAGCGGTAAAATCATTCTTTGTAAAAGGCTCTTCACTTGTTATCTCAGCTAAGTACACGCTATTGTGTTACTGGTGGAATGGCATAAACAAAGTGAAAAATAGACCTTATGCTCACACACTAGCAATATACTGTATTATGAAACTTTATACTCAAAGGCTATGAGAATACACCTATGGCATTTCTCTCTCTCTCTCTCTCTCTCTCTCTCTCTCTCTCTCTCTCTCTCTCTCTCTCTCTCTCTCTCTCTCTCTCTCTGTCTGTCTACAGAGTTGAATAAACTCAGGTCATTAGGGAGATACTGTATTCAGAAGTGTCAACTTTTCACCAGGCACCAGGACATTTTGCTACACATCTTTAACTTACTGTGTGTATATATATATATATATATATATATATATATATACACTGTATGTGTATATATATATATATATATATATATATATATTGGATTGATTATTAATAACCAATGGATTCCACTAGCTGTTAGCTAATATGACCATTGTACTGACATACGTTGTCAAAAATAGTTTTAAACATTGACGGTTAAAGTCGTACAAAGTTCTATATCAGCGAAAGGTGGGGTGAGCAGTGGTTCATTTGCATTTAAAGTACAAGTCACTGAAACCAACTGATTTGAAGAAGGCTGCATAGACGGGGCTGAATAGCGAGCTCTTATAATTAAAGGCATAGTCAGCTATTGCAAGCTACATGTAAGCTAATACACTTTTTGTCAAATTCAGTAAAAATCTCCTTGCATTTCGCTAGTTTACCGTTCTCTGTGCGTGTTGAAAAAATGATCCGATACTTGTACACAGCCCTGGCTCCGTAAATAGGAACATGAACAAAGTCGCGAACACCGCTTGTATCAACAAAGCCGTAGCACTACGCTTTACTTCACAATGCATTTCGATGTGTGAGGCGTCACCGCGGAAGGAACGTTGAGCGAAAGTCAAGTAAATGTATTTTATTTATTTATATAGCCCTTAATCATACAGCGATACTGTTTAATCATGTCATTGATATTGCATAAAGACCTTAGGGAACTGTGTCAACATTTGGAAAAGAGGGCATAATATGACCCCTTTAACTGTAACCATTCAGTGACCATGTGTCAAACCTCGTTTATGGGGACAAAACAGGGGCCTCGACGACCTTGCCTCCACCCTTGCATTCCTAACCGAGCTCCCCAGAGCCGGGCGGGGCTGGGAAAGGGCGTGGCATGGGTTAGAGACTGTGGAAGGAGGACCGTATTGGGTGACAGAGTCACGGGGGTTCACAAGTTCAGCGTTATTGTTAGGGGAGAAGATAGAGGCATGCATCCTTTCACCTTCTAGATCCTCCTGTACATAGCCGCTGCTTCGTGAACAGGTCACACCTGTATTGTTGTGTATGGTGAAGTGTTAACCTTTAGGTATTATTGCTATTGGAGGTCATCCCCGCCTAATGTAGGCCCATGTATATCTGATACTGTTGTATTGTAGCTTGTATAGAGAGCCTGAAGCCCCTTGTCCACATGGCAGTCTAGAGCTGGCAGGGCGCAGTGGAGCGCCGTGGAGCGCCGTGGAGCGGCGCGGAGCACTGCGGAGCGCTGGGGGTCAACCCAACGCTTTATTAAAAAGCTCAGGATTTGTTTCTTTGACAATATCTTGACAACATAAAACACAACCAGTGATAAAAGCACTAGCAACATTCAACAACATAACAGTAGAACAATATATGCTCACACACATTAGATTTTATTTCCCTATCAACATACAGCTCTTGGTAGACAGATCAGCTACGCTCAAAACTAGCTTCTCCTCTCGAATTGACTTTTCTTGGTTACCACGGTGATGACGAGTCCTGCCCCACCCGATTTGTTGCCTGAAAAAATGCAGTGACTGAATGTGCAGAGCCAGGTGATCAAGAAGTTGCAGGTCCGAGCCACGCTAACTCTTATGGAGGTGTCCCTGAGCAAGACACCGAATGCTACACTGCCCCCGGTGGATGGAGGTTGTCTTGCATGGCTGACACCACCCTGTGTCTGTGGGTGTTTCTCAATGTCAAGGATGCTTCCTTGGTAGGACGGATCATTTAAAGTGCCTTCCTAGTCGGGTCCTTCCGAGGCTAGGAAAGACATTCGAAGAACACGTAATGGAACGGCCTAGCTAGTGTGCAAGATGACGTCATTCAAAAAAAGTCCCACCTTCAAAATCATTATGCTTAATTAAACCGCGCATTTCGTTTTTTAATAACAGTTGAAAAAACAATGGATCGTGCTGTTTTGTTGTTAGTTTCGTTTTGCACCATTTTTATATATCTCCTCTTCTGACGTTCGCACAGGATTGTGGGTATTTTTAGATCGCAAAGGATGCACACAAGCATCCTTTAAAATCCTCTGATCCAAGGACTACCAAGGACTATCGATAGGATCGATAGTCCTTGGTAGAATTCTAAAGCATCCTAGACATTGGAACGGTACTTTGTCGAGATTTGATGACGTGGCATCCTTGAAATCCAGCCTCTAAGGATCCTTCCTTGACATTGAGAAACACCATGTGTGTGTGAATGGGTGAATGTGAGCGTGCGTGTGTGTTTGATGACGTATGAGCGTACTAAGTGTACTGATGAAAACCAGACAGGTCCTGGGGTGATTTCTAACAGATTCAGCCCATAAAATGTAGATTATGATAAAAGGATATATCTCCACTTTAAGATGGTTAGCCCCTCTTAAAAGGCCTCCGCTCCCTGCCTGCCAGCGTCTCAGAGGGTTCCTCTCTATGCATCCTCTCACTGGAGGTCTTGCCCTCATCCCATGCCCATTTCTGTGTTCTGCATAATAAGAAGCGTAAAGGTGATGAGCGGCACAACAGACCTGCTCTAGCTGTGCCATTGTTTTCCTATGGGGAGAGCGGTGAGGCCCAACTGTGCGGTATCGCTACCTTTGGCGTCGTGCATATCCTGAAATTGCCACCTTGCGTTCAAAGTTAAAATAATTTAAACTTTGACCTAGTTACCGCTGACCTTTCAAAGCCAACCAGTGAGTAGCCCATGTGACTGATAGAAGCTGCAGTGAAATTACAAACAAATTAGGGCTGGCCCCAAATGTTCAATTATTCGGGTATTCGTTAGTTGGGTATCTATTCGATTTAAATATTGGGATTCGAGTATTCGTTTTTTCAAATTATGCATGTATGTTTTCCATTAATCACTACTGTCTCCAGATAAACCCACAATCCATATGTAAGAAGAGAGCGAGGCTATTAATTCAACACACACTCTTATTGGCTAATACAGGAGGTATATGCTATTTGACAGCTCTGACTGGCTCAATTGACATGTCAATCAAAGTGGCCATTTTGAGCGCATGGCTATGTGCTCACTGAAGCTAGGAATCGAAGATTACTTCTGTTATACTTCTTGATTATAGTTGAGTGTTTTTAATGGTGTTTTTGAGAAAAAGTATTCGAATTCTATACTTATGCTTTCATAATACTATTTATAACAGCACAAATGGTTCACAAACATAATACTGGTTTAACTAAGAGATCCGCTGAAAATAAATAATTATATTATGCTTATAATGTTAGAAAAATGTATATTCATTGTTTAGCATTTCTAGCTAGCGAGAAACTGTTATTCAAACTCCGGTAGTGTATAGTCCTCGTTGCCTAGAGACATGCTGTGCAGCGCTGTTCTGTACGCTCGGCACCCTACCTCGCGATGAGCGAAGCGCAAATCGCTTATCACGTGTAAGCGCCCTAATACTTATTATGTATGATAAATGACAAAGCTAAACGCTAATTTGGCATCCATTGTTCTGACCTCAACTGTGGGTCAAGGCAGCTCCAAGGCAGACTATTCCCAGAAAATGAATGTCCCCACCTGAGGTGAACAAGGCTTTTAATTAAAGGATTATTTTAAATTAATATCAAGGCAAATGATTTATATTGCATTCAAACACTATTCTCTCAGATCATCCTGTGGATGCACTGAAGGTAAGAGCAGAAATGAAACTGGATATGCTTGTTTGGCCCAGGTGTCTCCAGTATTCTTTAATGTGCCAGATATTCCCTTCCAGCCATAGTTAGTCTGTGGGGAAAGTCCAGGACGGAAAGTGATCCTTGTCTG
The DNA here is from genome assembly GCA_027564755.1 of Amblyopsis hoosieri. Lineage (NCBI taxonomy): Eukaryota > Metazoa > Chordata > Actinopteri > Percopsiformes > Amblyopsidae > Amblyopsis > Amblyopsis hoosieri. The sequence goes on along the minus strand of JAODUE010067502.1, from coordinate 7,997 downwards.
CAATGTCAGATTGCTCTTGCAAAGGCCTGCCTGCCTGTCTGTCTCTCTGTCTGACTGTGTCTGTCTGTCTGTCTGTCTGTCTGTCTGTCTGTCTGTCTGTGTGTCTGTCTCACTGTCTGACTGTGTCTGTCTCACTGTCTGACTGTGTCTGTCTGTCTGTGTCTCTGTGTCTGACTGTCTGTGTGTCTGACTGTCTCTGTGTCTGACTGTCTGTGTCTGTCTGTCTGTCTGACTGTCTGTCTGTCTGTGTCTCTGTGTCTGACTGTCTGTGTGTCTGACTGTCTCTGTGTCTGACTGTCTGTGTCTCTCTGTCTGTCTGTGTGTGTGTCTGTGTGTGTGTCTCTCTGTCTGTCTGTCTGTGTGTCTGTGTGTGTGTCTGTGTGTGTGTCTCTCTGTCTGTCTGTCTGTCTGTCTGTGTGTGTGTCTGTGTGTGTGTCTCTCTGTCTGTGTGTCTGTGTGTGTGTCTCTCTGTCTGTCTGTGTGTGTGTCTGTGTGTGTGTCTGTGTGCGTGTCTCTCTGTCTGTCTGTCTGTCTGTCTGTCTGTCTGTCTGTCTGTCTGTCTGTCTGCTGTCTGTCTGACTGTCTGTGTGTCTGTCTGTGTGTCTGTCTGTCTGTCTGTCTGTCTGTCTGTCTGTCTGTGTGTCTGTGTGTGTGTCTCTCTGTCTGACTGTTTGTCTGTCTGTCTGTCTGCTGTCTGTGTGTGTCTGTCTGACTGTCTGTGTGTCTGTCTGTGTGTCTGTCTGACTGTCTGTGTGTCTGTCTGTCTGTCTGTCTGTGTGTCATATCAGGGTGGGGATCTACCTAACATGTTAACATCAGAGAGCTCCAATGGAAACAAGGGACTCACTCAAACACTGAACTTAAAGGCCTACTAGCAAATGTCTTAGATAAACACAAATACAGGCTAAACCTAATGTAGGTATACCTAATGTAGGTATACCATAACTATGAACACTTACCGGCCAGGCTACAACGAACGCGTAGGGTATGCAAAGCTGATTTATTATTTTTATTGAATACACCTGCTGCACACGTACGGTGGGTCAAATCCTGTTTACCGTTAACATGGTTTCAAAATGAACATCCACAGTTTATGACCCATTTATGTGTCAAAGTGTGTATGCGTACCCCTCCCGTAACAAAATATAAATAGAAGACTGTTCTATTTATAAGCTTTTCTGCAGCGTATACGCTCCACTTACGCGCCGTTCTCACGGCTAGTGTGGCCGGTCCCATTGGTTATTATGGAAGCGTATTGTTGCTACGCTTAACGTTGGCTGTAGCCAGGCAACACAGACACACACACACTGTGTTACTTACATGCATTTATGTGCAGCCTGCAGTTAAATGCTCTGTGGAAGAACACACTATGGTGTTTAAAAGGCGGGTGTGGGCTGTTGTGTATAAACCAACGGGGCTGCACAATGAATATATACTCATTGTGTATTCATTGTGTATATTGGACATGCATTGCCAGGGCTGGGACAGTGTTGTGTGGTGCGGTCTGCACCATTTTGTTTGTGTTCCCATTAACTCACACAGCAGATGGAATACCTCTGGACACTGGACCATTCAAGAGGGATAGCAAGTCTCAGACACACTTGCAGAACCCTGGCGTTTGACTCTGTAGAAACACTGGATTATTTGTCCAACGCACATACAGAACAGGCAGCCAGCGGGCCATGAAGAGATTTGGGGGGGGGGGTTACCAGGGTGATCTAACTGCTTTACTTAATAATATATAATAAAATAGAATAACTGCTGTTGAAACAAATTGGAGACAATGGAAACATTGGCTAAACCAACGGGGCTGCACAATGAATATGTACTCATTGTGTATATCCAATATTATATTATTAATAATAATATTATCAACTTTATTCTTTAGTGCAAGATGGAAATGAAAGCTGTGAAGCGCTAGTTATGTTTTCATGACCAGCGAGACAGGCTGCGAGACACCGACCCCCCCCCCCACACACACACACACACACACACACACACACATCCTTGCTGTTTTAATGAGAGGTGTTTGAAGCTACTGTATCATTAAACAGGATGTCACTGGTGAACGTTGTCGACGTGACTCCAAGGTGTTTGATCTGTTTGCTGTACATCACGGATGGTGTGATTGATGCATTCCCTCTGGAGGCTAGGCCACGGCCGACGCTTTCATGCCAAACACGCGTCTAAATGTTTGGTAGCAGGTGTAATGCTTACGGGAGGTGAGGACCCAAATGCACGACACACATGCAGGACTCAAATATAACAAAAGGTTTAATCCGGGGAGCACGTTGGAAAATGCATCCACGGTGACAATAACCGACAGGACGGGGCAAACAACAAAAACGACAGACCTGACATCAACAAGGAGCAAATGACACACCCGTGATTACCTAAGACACAGGTGGAACTAACTAGACAATAACAACACAACTTGTGCACCGGTAAATCCTTTGTTTGACGTCAGGGTGCGCGCCGTTAACTCTGTTCAGAGAATATAATTTAACGGAGAGGTTCCAACAGACGGCACTTCTGTACTCGATTTTGGAAGGAAGGGGGAGATTTTTCACCCTTTATCCCAGAAGTGTTACATTTTTGCTTACATTGAAATGCATTATAATGCTCCATCTTGCTATAATTATAAAATCTTTAGTTTACATGCTATGTACAATGTTTGTGAAATTTTGGACATAGCCTAAACTATTGTTTAGCCTTTAGCCTTGGCTTAGCCTTGCTAATGGGACTTTTTACATGTTTACATACAGTTATCAAAATATGACAGAGGCGTCAGAATTCACTACGGAGGTCACTGACAACATTGTTACTATAACAAGAGTAAATTCAGGCTTCTGATTGGCCAACACTCTAACCCTAGCTCTCTGTTGCTAACTAGCGCACCGGCTTTGCCATTGGCTTAAGAGCGCTAGCCAGTAACAATCTCCACTTTTGCTAGCTAGCGCCGGTAACGCCATTAGCTTCAGAGCACTAACCGCTAACCGTCACCCCTCTGCCCCTCCCCACAGAGGACCAGGTCCCACCTGGCTTCCCCTCCATCGACATGGGCCCTCAGCTGAAGGTTGTGGAGAGGACGCGCACGGCCACCATGTTGTGTGCCGCCAGTGGCCAGCCCGACCCGGACATCTCCTGGTTCAAGGACTTCCTACCCGTGGAAGTCAATGCCAGCGGCGGACGCATTAAGCAGCTTCGCTCAGGTACGTGAAAATCACACCGTTTCTATGACAACGATAGAGCGCGAAGGCCCCCGGGACACACTGCGAGCGATTGGTAGCGAGAGGGATACGTAGGCAGCCGGAGTCTGTAATATAAACAAGCGAAAACTCTTCGGATGTGATGTGCGACGAGAGAGTCGCTTGCAGTGCGTCCCGCATGTCTACTCTCAGCGGCTCTCTCTTACACTTCATCAATCAGTGACGTACGTAATGATGATGGCTAAGTACGCCTTTGTTCCTCCACACCGTTGTCAGCTGACGCTGGCTCTGTGAGAAGAAGACACTAGTGGTGTTGCTGCTGGAGCCAGAGATGCATTCAAAACAACAAACGTTTATGAACATGTTCAAACTGTTTTGCTCTTGCTTTGAGTTCTCCACGAACACAAATGATCTGAGGTGGTATCTCAGTGAAGACACCTGGATGCTGGACTATAGGTTTAATTTAATTTGGAATATTTAAACAACACAATCAAATTGTAAAGGTAAAAGAAAACACATTCGACACGAACATTCGCTGAATTTGAACGCACCTCAGGTCTCCTGCCACAGACATCCTACAATGAAGTAGGATAACAACAATTAAATTAAATAATACAATAAACACTATGACAGCAATGTCATCTGTTGGTTCACGGCACGCATATATATGCTGCAGTAGAAATCAGTAAATGTTAAGTACTTAGTATTTACATTGCTTATACTATAATATATACTATTTATTACCTTGTTCCTCCATGGAACACATATGTTCTTTTTCAAATTGAGACATTTACTCTTAATTTAAATAAATAAATATATATAAATATATATATATATATATATACTGTATATTTTTTTTATTGTACTATGCATTTGGGCGTCTTAACACTCAACATCCCCTCCTGGTTACAGTAAGCTTATAACATTGTCCAGCTTTGAGGGAAAATATGAGGGATTGTGACCACGGTAAACAAACTATGCAGATTATTATGACAGCAAGCACATATTGATCAGTTGATGTTATGTATTAGTTCCTAATTTGTAATATGTAAGTGTAGTAATTACATTTGATTAGACGTACAGTCTCATCAAGGGACACTTTTTCAAAGAAAAGTTTTTGATCCTGACTTTGTGAAAAAATAATATATTATTATTTTTTTTCACAATATTCAACAGTGAAGTCTGTCTAACACCTGCCTTCATGCGGTAGAGCAGTGGCAGTCTTCACAACACCCAATCCGAGTCTCTGGAAGCACAGCTTCCATGGCTTCCCCATAACCCCGAGAGTTGCCTCCCCTACGATTCAGAAGCATCTGAATCGTATCCAACCTCTCCGTCATCTGCCTCCTACTGCATGTCCCCGTATGCCACAAATGATCTGCTCAAATGAGTTGATAGAGTTATGCAGAAAGACATATCTGCACCGGAATCAATAGAAGACAGCAGCACGCAACACATTATGTGGTTGTGTGATGATCCAAATATTATAGCAAATGCTTTAAAGGATAAATACTGTTTTTGGGAGTATTTTCTGTCTTCGTCACTATCTTGGTTTCCCTCTCTCTATCTCTCTACCCCCCCTCTCTCTCTCTCTCTCTCTCTGTCTCTCTAATGATGGTCTCTGATGTTATTTGTGTTCATATCACTTCTCCCTCTCTCTCTCTCTCTCCCTCTCTCTCTCTAATGATGTTATTTGCATTCGTATTATTTCTCTCTCCCTCTCTCTCCCTCTCCCTTCCTCCCCCCCTCTCTCTGTGTTAGACTTTTTATTTATTTAACTCCTAGACATATTTACTAATGATGGTCTCTGATGTTATTTGCGTTGGTATTACCTCACCAGGTGGCACACCAATCAGAGGTAAGGATGCTGGACACAAAGGACCCGTCTCATGCCATCGTGTTTCCCCTTCACCCCCCCACCCCTCCACCGTGACCTTTCACATTACATCCCCATTACCAACCTTGTTGGCCTCTAGCCATGCCTCTCCTTTCAACACATCTCTCCCTGGTGTACAGTAAGTGGGTTGCCAGTGTCCTCGTGGAGCCTTTAAGCTATAGTCAGCTATTGCAATCTAATTGTAAGCTAGTACTTTTTCTACACTTCCACACAGCCCTGGCTCCGTAAACAGCAGCATAAAACGAAGCGGTGAACCCATACCCATAGCACTGAAGAAACAACACTATAGCCAGTGGGCTTAAAATGCTGGTCAAATGGCAAGCTTTCCTATTTCTAATGCAGAACTGGTGTCAGACATTTCTAAAAAGGTGACATTTGCAGTATGCTCAGACATGCGTCGATTATTTTACGGAAATGAACAAAGAACGCAAATCATGGTTTCCGTCAGATTTTATTCCATATCTGCATCAGTGCTGGATACAGGAGCTTGTGCACAGGAAGTCACATTCTTTAGGTAATACGTCTGTAGCAGTCAGATTGTGGTCACATAATTTAGACTTACATGACTACATTGTATGTTTCGGCATGGTGTCTCATGATGGTATTGGAATTTATTTAATCGCAATTAATTGCACAATATATGCCAGTTTATGCAATTTTTTGTATTTAATTTAAAAATAAAATAATTATAAACATTTGCATAAAGCTGGCATATTTGGTTATAAAAATATAAGACTTATAAGAATTAAGGTTTATTAATCGCAATTAAGGCTTGATAACCAGTGAACTTGTCCTTTACATGAATCTCTGTGGCAGGCCTGTGGTGATTTTTATAGCTGTAACATCATTGGATGGTTTTATTATGACTTTTGAATTAGTACATTTCCATCTGGATGGATGGTGGCAGACAGTGGCACGAATAGCAGTCAAGGTGTGGCTCTAATATCTTCTCCAGTGTCCTCTGTCCGCACACTTATTTTAGCTGTGAAGGGAGGATGCATACTAGCCTATAAATCCTCACAACTTAGGAAACACTGAGATGTCAAACCAGCTTTGTCAGGCTCAGAGTCAACCATTCACAACTCTTACGTTTTCTCAGGAAAGCACTGTTACATCAAGTGGCATCTGCCACTGGCAAACCAGCTGCTTAGCAAAGGGGAGACAGAAATTGAGACATATTTAACTCAGGTAACTGATATTCATTCACCTGCACAGCAAGGCAACAATACGAGGATTAGCTCATTGGGCGATCCGATCCTTCAGCTTTAGACCCAGAGGGAGAAAGTTAAGACCTTGGAAAAGCAATATACAAGCTCCCTCAAAAATCTGCAATGTATTGGGAAAGGAATACATGTTTGGTATAAAGAGCTCTTCCTCTGTGTGAAGCTTAAAGAAGCGCCTTCAAATTAAAATGTCCCTGATGCTTAAGAGGAAGATAAACGTCTTTCTATCTATTTCCGGGTTTCTTCGGCTGCACCAGATCCACAAGGAAATTATTCTTTCTACATGAATTGTCTTAACAGCTCTTAACTTCATGTTACAAATCCATTCCATGATGCATTTTGGGAAATATAGTCTCAAATGTATATTTTCAATATTTCTATTGATGTCCTACATTGACAAAAACTGCATGTGTCACTTCAAGAAACAAAGACAACTTTAACATATGGTGCTGAAAGAACTTCTTAATGCTGGTGGGATTTGAAAGCTTTTTCTGGTATTTTGTGTGCTTTATATAATGAGTAGAATTCGTTGAGAGTTCCTATTCAATTTACTATAATCTCTATAAAGTTTATAATCGTCAGTAGCCTACCTACAGTATCTGGTTGTTGACCTCCATCAGAGAGTTGCCCTGTAATTTCAGCACTGTATGTTAAAATAATACCAAAACAACAACATTGCATAACCACAATTAAATCATTTGTATGAATCATATGTCTAAAAGAATATTATAGCATTTTTATGAATGCAGTATACTGTGTATGCATTGTATTGTGTTATGTTGATGTGCATTGCCTGGTAAGTCATTCTGTAATTCTAAGCCTATAGTATAGTACTATGCAAATGGTTTCTGTAGCCTGGGTCTGATTTCTGTGCTTGAGGCCGTATGAAAAGTTCCCCTTAGCCATGTCTCCACCACAATCCCATTACACAAATACCCAGTTAACTCAGAGAACAGTGTCTTTCTGTCATAGGAACCAGATTTAATTGTGGTAAACCTTGCTGTGCTGAACATTGTGATCTCAATTTTATAAGCCTTGCCAAGCCCCATGTTTGAATACCATGTTACAGGGAAGTGTGACCATTCCATTTTGTAACTTTATAAGTTGCTGTTAAACCAATGCCTTGTTCCACATAGTAGGCCAGGGCTACTCCGGTCCTGGAGGGCCGCACCCTCCATGTTTTAGATCTCTCCCTGCCCCAACACACCTGATTCAAATGAATGGGTTGTTATCAGGCTTCTAACAACCTTGAATCAGGCGCATTGTGGGTGCGTAAAAAATTCTGGATGCGTAGGGAAACTACGCATCCAGAATGAAATGTGTCCCAGTGCATCTGCTCGGTAAAACATGGACCTCTGCAGAAAACTGATGTTTGTGGCAAGTCTCTAACCTTCACCAAGCATCTACTGAGGGCCAATATGGAATGAGCGTTCCATTGCACTTGTTCGTGTAAGAGGTAATTTTGTTCCGAGTGCAATAGATTGCACCATTACTCATTAACTATGTTTCAGCATTTTTCAAAGTTGTGCAGTGGGTGGAGTCAGGCTCAGAGCTGGGGTGATGTTACACTTTAAAGGTGGAGTCAGGTTCTGAGCTGGGGTGATGTTACACTTTAAAGGTGGAGTCAGGCTCAGAGCTGGGGTGCAGTTACACTTTAAAGGTGGAGTC
>JAODUE010067481.1:0-15000 GCA_027564755.1 Amblyopsis hoosieri | reverse complement strand
TATATCAAGCTCCTCTAGCTCCACTATATTATCTGTTTAGGCAGTCATTTACAGAGAGCTCACCTACTTGGCTCTTTGGTGTGTTTATTATTAATACATGTGTTGAGCATCACACACTCCTTGAGTCAGGACAAAAAGGGGACTTAATATGAGGGTGCTACAGCGTTAGTGGTTTAACAAATAGTGTCTGCTTTTAACGTAGTTATGGTTTAAGGTAAATATTAATAAAGTAGTATAGTAATATAATAGTAATAAAAATGGTTTAAGGCAAATAGTATTAGGCTATGACTGTAGTCTGGCATGAACGTACACTAAATGTTTGTTGTTAAGGGATTAAATGCTCAAAAACACTGTAGCTTTATGCAACATGACCTTTAGAATGTGTTCTGCATAGTGGTTTTGGGGGGACTGGTTATGTGAATAATCATCATAGTTAATCCTATTGCATGAACAGAAGCTAACTTAATGCGTCTATGTGTCCAGGTAACGGTCACCACCATCGGGTACGGGGACAAGATTCCTCAGACGTGGATAGGCAAGGCCATCGCCTCCTGCTTCAGTGTCTTTGCCATATCCTTCTTCGCTTTGCCTGCTGTAAATGCCACTCAGTCCATGCGTAGCACGTCATTAGGCTTCATCTTATTCACTGTAACCTCTTCGCCTGTAACATTTCAACATCTACTATGTGTTCTAGTATATATATATACAATTAATCATATTTCAATGTTTTATTTTGTAATTATTATTTTGTATGTTACTTTATAGATCTGCCTGTACTGTAGAATAAAACTCACAAACACAATCTCTATTATCGCATATTGTTTGTCCTTTGCATGTATCAATGCACATACATGTTAACTTTGTTTGTTTAGGGTATCCTGGGCTCTGGGTTTGCCCTGAAAGTACAGCAGAAACAGAGACAGAAGCATTTCAACAGACAGATACCCGCAGCAGCCTCTCTCATCCAGGTACCAAACGGAGAACAAATGCTATGAGTGGAGGCAGTAATCACATTTGTATAAACATTAGAAGGATGTTTTTGAGATATTCTGGAGTTCAATAGCAGCTAACAATAAAGATCCGGTTCCAGTCTACAATTTCCCTTTTGCCAAATGTCAGCTGGAGGACATACTATTGAGGTCGGGAAGCTACAGAGTTGAGGGTTCAACAAAAGTTCTATCTCCTAGGAATTTTGGAATCACAGCTCATTGTCCTCATTGTAGAATATTGCTGTGCATGTGCATGCATCATACTTCAGTATATATTTAGACATTTAGTTGACCATAAAAACCATGGGTTACAGTAAATACATGTATTTAGGAGTGTTTGTATGGGTTACATACTGTATACATGTATAAAACCCAGGACCTTTTGACTGGGAAGTCATTTCTGTAGTGTTACTGTAAGTGTAAAACAAATAGCATAATATGTTGTATTCAATTCTTCTTCAAACCATTATAGGTCAGCATTTCACCAGAATATTGTGGTGTCATTATTTCACCCTCCCCTTCAGAGCGTCTGCTCCATTATTGCCAATGTCTCAGTCAATCCACTACTGTGTCCACACACGCAGTCTAATATTATGTAATATGAAGCCAACAGGCTACAAAAGTGATTTAAGCCTATTTATAACATCATGGCAAGATAGCACGATTCAACTAAACTGCTAAAACACTGAGAGCCAACAACACTGCTATTTTATAATATGCTGTGCCATATCAACAAGAAAACAGCAACAGTCAGCCAAATAACATCAACGCCATATGATGCTAACGGCATAGGCTATGGTTTGCTACATCCAGCGCCAGAAAGCAATATGCATATACCTCTCTTGATAATATATGTTGATTTTTGAAGGTTTTAAACTAAAAATATTACACATACCACCTTGCAATAATTGTAAAGGTGAGTTGCTACTCCCTCTGGAGACCATCATATGCAAAATGCTACAAGGATGACTTACATGTTTTAAAACCTTGTGACCTTCAGACTCTGTGGAGGTGCTATGCAGCAGAAAAACCAGAAGGCTGTCCTGCTACATGGAAGATGTACGTCCTGACTAAAGAAGTCAGCCAGACAGCTGATTCTGATGTCCCTAACATCAGAAGACTCAACATATCAGTGAGTGTCCACTCTTGTTAAATCTTTGTTGTTTCTTTATCTGATAAATAAAATTTTCCAGTCATTTCTAAAACATTTGTGTGCTAATACTTTATAACATTTCTGGATATTTCAGGATTTTGTGAAGGATGTAAATGTTTTATTTGGAACTTTAAAAATGTAAGCACCAAGAGTAATTAAGTGGCAAGGTTTTACTTCAAAAGCAAAGAATGAATCAACAGTATGTGGACCAACAGGGCACGTTTATTAATGTCTATTCCCTCTGGTGCTCTAGCCACTGCTCTTTCACATCTAAAATGCATCACTACCTTAATTGTGTTGAACGTAGACACAAGACCATTAAAACCCCCAGTGTGCAAATAGAAAATACTTAAAGACATACTAGTCAGACAACTGAAACAGACATTTGTTTTTAGAGAAGGGTTTAAGAATCTTAAATGAATAAGACAGTAACAAACTTTAGACATAGCATTTCAATATTTGCTTACATGTTTAATCAACCTCAGCCACCTTATCGTGGTGGAGAGGTTTGTGTGTCCCTATAATCATGGGAGCTGTGTTGTCTGGAGCCTTCTGCTCCTGGTAGGGTCTCCCAAGGCAAAGTGGTCTCAGGAGAGGGGCCAGACTAAGAATGGTTCAAAAGACCCTTCATGGAAAACCAGAAAAGAGGAAAAGTTACCCTGCCCGGAGGAAGCCTAGGGCACCCATCTGGAGCCAGGCCCTGAGGGAGGGCTGGCTGGCGAGCGCCTGGTGGCTGGGTTTGCTAGGGAGCCCAGTCCAAGATGGTGCAACAAGCAATGTGGCACCATCCTCTTCTTTATCCTATAGGCCCACCACTCTTGAGGAACCGTGGGGGTCGGGTGCGCTGTCATATAGGTGTGTATATATATATATATATATATATATATATATATATATATCCGCGACGGAAATGGTTTTCTCAGGAGGGTGTCGGCGTCTGCCTTAGAGATAGGAGGAGAAGCTCAGCTATCCATGAAGAAGTCGGAGTAGAGCCGCTGCTCCTTTTGAAAGGAGCCAGTTGAGGTGGTATGGGAATCTAATAAGGATGCCCCCTGGGCGCCTTCCTAGGGAGGTGTTCCAAGCAGGTCTAGCTGGGAGGAGTCCTCGTGGAAGACCCAGGACTAGGTGGAGAAATTAGTCAGTCAGAGCTGGTTAATGTGGCTCGGGAAAGAGAAGTTTGGGGTCCCCTGGTGGAGCTGCTGACCCCACGACTCGACTACAGATAAGCGGATGATGAGGATGGATGGATGGATGGTTTAATCAGTTTAGTAGAAATTGAATAATTTAACATATTTAAACGAATGCAAATGTTGGACAGATAAAACAATGTCCTTTCTCTTTGGGCAGTTAATTTTCAACACTGAGCTACATGTCCTGTTTCCATTGCCAAGGAGAAATCAAAAGAGCACTGTCAGGAAAAATACTGCAATACTGGATGACAAATTAGCATACGTCTGGTCCACACTGTATTGTTTTCGTTTTCACCTTTCATGACTACTAGCTATGTTGCGCCTACGCCATCCAGCATAAAAGACTGAATTTACCAGCCTCAAAACACACAGTCACGCTCACACAACACACACACACACACACACACACAGAGCCGCGCCCCCCAAGGCCTGACTCTACCGGGATGACTCGAGATCTTTGTCTGGACCGGACAAAGACTCAGTCAGTTGAGATGATGTCACCACTGCCTTTCTCATGGGAGCAAACCTTTGTCTAGCAGAACAACAACAAAAAAATCTTTGTTTAGCATTGAACCCACACATATTGGAGAGACTGAAGCCCACTTCCGCTCTTTTCTCCTCCTGCATGTGACTCTCTTCTCTTTCCTCCTCCCTGCCTCCCTTTCTCTCATTGCCTCCTTATTTTCTGCCAACCATATCTCTTTCTCTGACAGCGGCACTCTTACTTTTATTTTATTTAGTGCAATATAGTAAAGCAAAACACAGAGTTGTAACCCTGGCAACATACCCCAACAATGCAGCTGAGCTTTACCTTTCCTATTTGAACTAAATGTGTCTGTGCCATGGGGACACTGATCCACTGAGTCTAAATAACTTTCTATAAAGGCCAAGTCCCTGACGCTGGCTGTGGAAGAGGGATTGGACTGGAGGCACCATTTAGACCCTCAGGAACTTACTGAGTCATACGTAAAGTGTTGACTCACTTAGACCAAGTGCTATTATATATGGCATGGCATAGGTCACTGGGTCTTAACCATGTTTGGCTTCTATACTCACTACTTTCCAAGCCATGCCCTTTTACTAAGTTTATTCAATAAACAAAAGAGCATTCAACAAATAAAATTACATAATATGCCATTATTATTATTATTATTATTATTATTATACAAAATAAGTTTTACATTTTAAAGGTTAAAACACTGCAAAATTACAATGTAACACAGTAAAAGTCCAAATCAAAACAAATAAATGTCTCCCTTCTGAAGCGCGGCCCCTCACATTGAACACATATTGCTCAGGCTGTAATAGTGTCGTGTTGTGTGGTGCGGCCCACACCACTTTGTTTGTGTTCTCCTTAACAGAGCTTGGGCTGTGTAGGAACACCAGATTATTTTACACAGAATGGATAACTAGTGTGTGTGAGGAGATTGCTGACTTTTACCTAAAGTGTATTGGATTATTATGATCTTTGGCAGTTTTGCAGAGGCTTCCATTTTTCATTCAAGCATGTTCAGTTATAAGCAGAGAAGAGCCACAGTACTATAGTCAATGTGACAATCTGGACACAAGCTGTTCCTTTGAATGGAAGGTGTTGACAATGTCTCCATTTACAGAAAAAGGCCACCAAGAGGCGGCTGAAGCCATTTCGTGGAAACGGCTCTATGGGCGTGTCCTCAGAAGGTGCGATATCCATCCCTCAGATCACTTATGATTACATCGACGACTCTGCTGAGAAGAAAAACTTGCCTTTCTTTTTGGAGGAGCCATCGGGGGCCGTCCAAGGTAATGTGGGCCCCATGTTTGCTTTTCAAACTGTTTGAGGTTCGTAGATCACAGTACGCCTCAAGACCCCTCATGACCCTGTAGACCACTTACCTTTACTGCACCAACATGGTAATTACTTGGTTGTGGTGGAGGTGGATCCCCTAGTTTTCCACTTACCTTTGTAAGAATTACCTAGCAACATACTGTATTAGCAACTGGATTCCTCAACATGTAATCAACCAAATGTAAGATCACGTGACACACTATTGGAACCCACAGTCTGTTTGACTACCACATTGACTTGATTCAGTTGACTACTACCTGAAAGTGTAGTACAGTATGAATGCATATGTGTTGTCCTAGTGTACAGCCATCTTGGCTAAGTCTGCCTCATGACTAATTCAACCAACCATTTTTGTGGATTTTTATACGATTTTGAAATGAAATCATGTGTTTTAAAGTCTAAACGTTATGTAAGACTCCACACTCGGTTGAACCGCAGCGGTTTGTTTGCCTGGCCTTATACACTATGTTGTTTTTAAGATGGTGTTGTTGGTTTTGAATTTATATATTATATCACTCTTTAAATCAATTAAGATTAAATTTTGGTACTCAATTTTATGGAGCTATAGAATACTGTACCTGCCTTGAAATATTAGAGGCTCTCTTTTCTGAATAAGGAACCAAGTGGTAATGTTCCCAAATATTTGTTTAAATTGTCTCAGGACATCTGAAAACATTAGTTTAGATTAGATTCATTTTAGATTAACTACATTTTATAAATTAAGTAATTTTAAGTAATTTTCTGTATGTTATGAAATCAGTGACAAGAGTGAGTCATGCGGAGGTAAAGTTATTCCAGTGGACCTATTTATATTGCAAATGTTTTTTAACCCATTGCATACCATAGAGACATAGAGGAATTTTTATGTAGCTGGTTGCTCTTTTTCATGGAGGCACTTGTCTGGTCCTCTTGGAGCCAAGATGGCTGCCAGGTGTCGCTAGCAGACCAGATGGAATCCATTACGTGTAAATGGTGATTAGAGGTCATGACCACAAGCTCTTTACTGCTCCACTTGTCCATTCTTCTGGCCACAGACACTTAGCCTGGCGTTAAGTAGAAAAATAAGAAAATACAACCATGTCAAAGTTCTTCTTAAAGAATGGCCAATTGTATCATGCCAAAAAGTTTATGTAGTTTATGTTTTTGCTGACAAATGTAAAAGAGCTTGCCCCAAATGTTGTCTACATTTCCAAAGAAAACCTGACCCTCGGCAGTGTCGCCGACGTTCTCACGTAACCCCTCAGCTAATGCTAATGTCATTGCTGTGAGCCTGATTGGCTACGATGGGGTGGAAACCAGCGGGAAACTGGTCGTCAACGAAGGGCTGTGGTTTCACTTCCTGTGTTGAAACCCATCACTGCCACACGAATAGTCCCATACCCTCGGGTTAATAAGTGCACTTTTATACGTAGTTCCTGTTAAGGCAAGGGATCATAAAAGAAGCCGTGGTGACATGAAGGCACTGTATCCCCAGCAGAGCAGCTAGTTATGAGAGGAGCGGGCATCTCGTTTGGTGTTTAATTAGATGCATATAGGCCTTTGATAAAAGAAGAACACATGCCTTGTTTTCCATTGCCTTTGATCATAAATCAAGAACAACATACAGTAATTCTACACTGTACATGTTGAATTACTATTTCAATGTTATGTTTTGTTAGTCCACCTACATAAAAACTAAAAGTGCCTCAAAATCTGTAGGCAAATCACATGCATTCAGTTTCTTGTTTGTGTTGTTGGTAAGATTCTGCTGATCGGGGGGAAAAGGAGAACAGAGAGGCTGCGAATGTCATAAAGTCATGTAAAGCAGTCGGTGTCTGCAGCCTGCTGTCACTAATAATAATGTGGAGAGTTGAAACAGTCTGTAACTGTATGATCTATGCTTCAGACAGCCATAAAACAGATTTGTGCACTGTTAACTGTCTGCACTGCACCAGGCCTGGGCAATTATTCCTCACGGAGAACAGAATTCACCCTCCTACTTTGGGCTGGACATTTCTTTTCCAAATAACGTGTAATCTGAGATACTAATATTATTATGGCTGCACTTTAAATGGCTTAAAACAATAAAGTTAGAAGTCACACATGTCATCAATTTGGATATTGCCTTCTGTCTGAAAACAGTTTATGAATAATGTCAGTGGTGGTGGTGAATGTTACGCAAATTATCTAATATATATATATATATATATATATATATATATATATATGAAAAAACAAAAAAATAACAGGACATTTTCATCACTGTGTATATATACAGTGTATATGTGTACTGTATATGTGTATTGTGTATATATACAGTATATGGGTATAAAAGCCTTTGAAAACATTTGGAAAATTTTGCGTACTGTTTGGGGAATTTCAGGAAGGGTTTCCCAATTTTACTATTTTCTAAAATGCCCTATCTAGATCAGAAGTCCTTATTAAAAGTAATTTCCTATTTCACTGAATTGTATTAGAATGACATGCATTGAATTTTCCACATTGCAATCCCATGTTAATAATTCAAATGTTTTGCCAGGCATCACCAGGATGTTCAAACAAACAGGTAAGGGCATCATTTAACACACCATACAATTGCTGTAGTTGTTGATGTTGATCTTCTATCATGGTCTATTCCCTTCTTGTAATCTCTCTGTGAAAACCACTACAACAGGCACTTACTTCTTTACTTACAGTACTGTTACATGTGAAAACAGGAAGTAAGAATTTGACTTTTTACACAGTATGTCTGATCCTCTCGGACAATATGATGCATATGAAAGGTCAATTTCAACCAGTTGTTCATCTCCGCTGCTGAGTCGTTGTAGGGAGACCTGCTTTTTGTCCTGTGTTAATCATTAAGTGGCCTGCCTGTTTTAAGGGGTCCAGACACTGTTTTAATTAGTCTTGCTAGCTGGCTGGGCCTTTATCCCCTAACCGGACCAAACCAGCACAGAGACTGAGACTCACCAGGTCGGGCCTGCTCTGTTTTCTTTACTGTTCGACCTGCCAACAACAGCAGGTGGGGGTAGTTGGGGAAGAGACAGGGGTATGGTTGGAGGTGGGTGTGGGGGAAGGGTAGTTGGAGTAAATAAGAAGCATGTACGGGGCTCTGGTGTTCATCAATACATTGTTCATTGTTTTGATTTAGGCAGTGTCTTGCTTATCGCTCTACTTATCTGTCTGGCCTCGACGTGAGAGTGCCACCACGGAGCCCTATTGCTCTGCACTGCCTCTCCTCTCGTCTCTGTAATCCATCGCTTCACCTCCCTTTCTTCCCATACGGCTAGAACGTATACTGGAAATATAGTTCCTTAGCAGCGGAACTACATGATGTTTATATGTGGGTCTGTGCAGGTTTTCATATACAAGTGAGGTTGCACAGATGGGCCAGATGCTGCACATGAGACATTATTAGTAACCGCTTGTGCTGTTTTTGTAGCTGATAAGCTAACTGGCGTCTCCTTCAGTGAGGTGAAAGTGTATCACATCCCTGATACTCGGCCAGCTCTCTCTCTCTCTCTCTCTCTCTCATACACACATTTTCTTTCTTTCTTTCTTCCTCTCTTTTTGTCTCCGCTTCCGGAATCGGACAATGTCAGACATACTCGATGATAGAATACCAGAAGTGCCTTTACTCGTGTTGGAGTGGTCATTCTGGCGCTGGAAGCAGATTTGCCCTTCCATTCCCTAACACAATGGAGGCTGACTGATTTACCGGGGGAGACATGTCAAACTGCTGACAGTCTGACTGAGGGCCAGGACCCCTCCACACATTATGTGTTTGGCTGCGACCAGCGGCCGGCCAGCTGTAGCAATGTCTGTTGTTGTTTCTTCTAATGAACTAAAAAGATATTATAGTTAGATTGTATAGGCCTACAGTAATATACATGTAAGCAGCTCTTAGGCTGTGTTCGAATTGATCACTCGTTCACTACTTTTTCAAACAAACAGGAGAATATGTTGGTTGGATACTATATTCCAAAGTGAATGGCTAACTATGGGTAATTATAACATTATCGATGCAAAGTAATCAATAAATAGTACATTAAAATAACCGTTTGTTTTTAAAGCACCAGTAGCAATTTCATTGCTGTAGCTTTCGTATAAATAACCACACAAGCTGCGTACGGTAGCCTAGCTTTTTTGTTTACACAGCTAAAATGTTTATGATATGACAGCGGAGAAGCCACTGCATGGTACCGGTACGCCTGACATGGAATGTCTATGAATTACATAGCCTATACAGTACCCTACCCGTAGCAGATAATAATTGTGCCTTTGCGAGACTTCATTCAATAGTAGTAGCAATATGACCACATTAATGAGTACGGTAGTCTGTATACACTGAAGTGTATGTCACCTATGTACACCCATATGGTGACAGTATACTGACTTTAGTACAAAAATACAAATAAATAGCAATAGCCTAGTTTCTGGGTTTTCGCCTAATTTAGGAGACTGATCTTTATAATCAGGAATGTTTTTGTAAACTATAAACGCAAAACATCCAAATCAGTCAGATGCACTTCGCATAGATCTACTGTACCGGTAGATACCGACAGAATTCTTTGGTCAAACATTAGCATCATAACAATCGATTGAAACGCAAAATATAAATCACACATTGGTGAGTTTACTACTTTATTAGTGACACTTTAATCAATGAAAATGTGCCCCTTCTTCAGTTGTATAGCATTTATCTATCTTAGTAATATAATATGGCTTCTTCTTCTGCACACCATGCATTACATCGATCGATGTAGTGTACATCCTTTGTACACTACTTTTGGAGCGTCTGGCGAAGATTTTCTAGTGCACTATTTAGGGAACGAAAAATTCCATTGGGATTTCGAACAACATTACAAAATGTCTGATTCATTTTATAGTGCACTAGTGAACAAGTGTACATTTCGATCACAGCTTTAGTGTGTTTCTTCCTGGTGTGCTTTTCTCTCTTCTCTTCTGTTGTTATGTATAGTATACTGTATATTATACATGTAAGCAGCATTAGTGTGTTTCTTCCTGGTGTTTCTTCCTCTCTTCTCTGCTGATGTTCCTGCATGCCTCCAGGTCCTCCTCACCACTCGTGGTCCTCCTTCACTCTGAGCTGCCCTGGCTCTCCAGGTAAACACCACCTCCTGCCTTGCTTCTCACTGGTTTAACACTGGTGGTCTATCCTACACAGCATCTCCTGAGATCCTATGCATGTAAACACTGTGTTAAGATGCCCTGTTAGAGAAAGCAAGGTTTTAACATGCATATCTTTAGTGATATGATATGCAGTAGAGAATATAACCCTGTATCTCTTCTTCTGGGCAGTGAAGAAAACCACCTCCATCGACATCACCAGGGCCAACAGCTTAACGGACGAGCTGGACTATATGGGCGAGGACATTCCTCTTCCTGTGTTGACTGACCACACCCAGTAAGTCCCGAACCACCTCCCACCCTCCCGCCCGTTCCTCCATCTCTTCCCCCATGCAGCACTCACTGACCCCCTTCTATTCTCCAGTCCTGCTAATACCGGCGCAGGGGTTTGCAGTAACCTCCAGCTTCTCTTTGTTGGGCAGGAGAGCTCCTCTAAATGAAGCTGTTGTGTTGAACTCTCTCCAGGGTTAAGGAGGCTCTTAAGGGTTGAGGCCAGAGCAGGTACAGGGAGTCATAAAGGAGATTATCCCTTTAGTCTTGAGGATAACGTCGGAGAAAGCCTCCTTAATTGGCGGGGGATGTGGAAGGTGGCCCGCTGGCTTGTGGCTGCATGTTGTCAGAGGACTGAGCTGGAAGAGATTTGAATGGTGTGAATGGTGGGCTGCATTACTGTGGTAAATATGAACGTGCGTTGACGGTGCTCTCGTTTCCCGCTCATTCACAGGAACCAATATGTTCATATGAATAAGGTATTCCTTTTGTGTACGCCTTGCTGTTTATTAAAATATACTTTAATAACATGTTTATACTGCGGCTGCTTGGTCATTATTCCACTAACACGTTGTCATCAACATCAATGCGTTGATGTTGTCAATGTGTTCCCATAACTGTCAAAGCATGGCTTGTTGTTGTTTGTCCTCCGTAAGCAGATCAACAGACTGCTCTGAGCCTCTCTGCTCTGTGTGCTGTATGAGTCACCCGTTGAAGCCGTTGGCTGGGAGCGGAGGTGTTTGCATTCAAGGCCAGTGGCAGGACTTTGCACTGACAGTGTCGACACCAAATTCTGGCTTGGCGGGCTCAGTATAGGGCCTTTGACATTGGAAGGCCGTCATCAGCGGTTTATTGCATTAGCATTAGGAGCTGATAAAGCCAGCAGGCATGTGATACCAGGCCTTCTGGCATATAAAAGCGTGGGGCTTTTAAGAGAGATTGCGTGAAGCTGTCTTGAGTTAAGGCTGGAGGTGTGTGTTTATATGTGTGTGTATGTTGCTCTATTGGGCATATTAAACCGTTTTTCAGTGTGCACCCTCCGCAGATGGCTGTATTGGAGCGGGCGGCTCTAGGACTTTGTGTTCAGAGATACAGTTACACACACATTGTGACATGTACTATACTGTGGCATACAGTATTCATTTGACCATTTGTTTTTCTAATGTATTTGATACGTTTTGCTATCTGGATATGCCGTGCTAAATATATTGGTATAGAAACCAGTCTACTAATAATTTCTGCGTCACAGTTCTGTTTTTGCTGGACCTTTGTCATATTGTCATGCCATTTGAGGTCATCTGTGACCCAGTTTGTACATACAACTGTTTAGTCAGCCAATTGGACTCAATTATGGTTGATGCGGTTACTTGCTCCTGTCTACTGAACAGAGCTGCTACTTCAGAATGATGCAAGTTGGTGTAGAGACAAGACTTTCTTAATGTCAGTTTGGCTTGTGTGTGTGTGTGTGTGTGTGTTTGTCTGAACTTGTGTACATGTCACCCATGACAATAACTGTTCTAGCAGCGCTGCGACCTTCTGACCTCTTCCATGTTCCCCTCTGGGCGTCCACTGACCCAGGATCACCTTCAATATGCCATGACCTCCCGTCTGTCAGTGTGTCCGCTTCTTCTTCCTATAACCCTCCCTTTGTAGTCAGAGCAGAGATCTACACGGTATCCTTTTAAAGATGGAGACAAAGTCACTGCCTGCCTACTTCTCCAAACACATTTGAGAATAAACAGCTATAGTAACTTTAACTAAAATAAGCTAATAATAATACAATTAAACTTCTTATGAAATACAGCCGGTTCCACACTTTAAAAACACACAGGATTTGGTGTCCTGAAAGCTTTCACCTTCACAGCAGCCCAATGCCTCTCCTCTCTCTTGCGGTCTAGTGACCAACCCATTGGGGGCTCTGGTCCCAATGTCAACGCACCTCTTGAATTCCAAAAGGTACCGCAATGTTTTCTGTCAGTCGCTCTACATCGGCTCCTCTCCTCTGCCCCTTTAGTGGGCTGGGCTGAGACATGTGTAAAAGCGGTCTATAGCTTGTGACTGTAAATGCTGTGCTCAGCCACCACCCGATCGCACATAAATCACTTCTCATTTGATAGATCTGCCACTCCTGGAAACAGTGATTCGTTTTTTTTCAACTGACTGTGTGTTTTAGCTTTAAACAGTGCTGAATACAACCACAGAATATTAACAAAGCAGTGGAAACATTCTCAGAAAAGTGTGTTTATGGTGCCTCCTAATATCACGCTATACAGTACAATAAATTGTTCAGAAGAGGATGGATTTCAAGATATCTTCACTTCTCTATATGCATTTTTTCATAATTGATTCTACAAACAATCTATATAGGTGTCTTGTAAGCAGTGACGGCTCCTGCTCAGTATATTAGGGAGGGCTATAGTTTTGGTGACCCATTCCATAGCGTAGGTAAATTAAAAGGTATCAAAGTAAATCATTCTAGAGAAAGCTTGTCGATCAAACAAAATAACCTCTTGCTTTCGTCAGAAGCTCTGCCCACCACACACTGAAAACGCATAGCAAAGGCTAGGATATCACTGACAGATATCTATGAACGTTTAGTATGACGTAAACACGCTAGCGCAAGCACTCCCGGAAGCCATAGAGAATGCATTGAAGAGCCTGCATTTTGGGAAAAAAAATGTTAACGTGACTGCCTATGAGAGTGGTCGGGACAATTTTCAGCAATATTGAAATCGCCCAAAAAGGGTCTGGAGGCTATACGTACTCCACGGAACATTGGACACTGATTGGATTAAGACATTTAGAGGCAGGGCAGTCAGCTACTGGAACATACACTGGTAAAGTTTGAAATTCCCTCCTATCTCTTTCTCCCTTTGGCGGTGCGTCGCCCAATCGCCCTAAGCAACAACCCGTCCCTGCTTGTAACATGTGTGCCCTTGCAACTTGCAAGGCAAGATGCAATGCCTGTACACAGTGTACCCAGCTGTCTCTGAAAGGCCTGTCAGTACAATACTGTAGGCTGATGGCTTGACACAACCTTGCTGTTTGCTGCTGGTCTCGCTTTTTTGACTATGACTCAAAGGTGAACGTCCACGTTCTATGACAAATCTGCTCCCTCCAAACAGCAGATGGCGCCATTTTGTTTTTATAGCATGCAATAGCATGTAATATGACACGTAGTAGTAGTATGCAACAGTACAATATGTAATCTGACACCTAGTAGTAGTAGTATGTAGTAGTAGTATATTACACATCTCAGTATGTGTAATGTGACACGTTGAAGTAGTAGTATGCAATAGTATGTATGTAATGTGACAGTTTGAAGTAGTATTATATAATAAATCAGTATGTATGTATTGTGTCATGTAGTAGTAGTAGTAGTATGCACTAGTATGTATGTAATCTGACAGTTTGAAGTAGTATTATATAATAGATAAGTGTGTATGTATTGTGACATGTTGTAGTAGTATGCACTAGTATGCATGTAATCTGACAGTTTGAAGTAGTATTATATAATAGATCAGTGTGTATGTATTGTGACATGTTGTTGTAGTAGTATGCAATAGTATGCATGTAATCTGACAGTTTGAAGTAGTATTATATAATAGATCAGTGTGTATGTATTGTGACATGTTGTTGTAGTAGTATGCAATAGTATGCATGTAATCTGACAGTTTGAAGTAGTATTATATAATAGATCAGTGTGTATGTATTGTGACACGACGTCATCTTGCTGTTGCGCCACCGTTTCATTTGGTGCTTCTGCGTTAACAATGACCTCATATCAATCTCAGTAAACGTGAGTAATCATATCTGCTGTTGCCTGTAATTAATACGTCCAGTCTTGGTACTGTGCTCACAGTGCAGATGTGTGTTTACTCCCAAAGATGCTCTAATGATTTTGATTCATATTTTTAAAATGCCTAATGTCTTAGCAATTATGTCTGTGCCTGTGTGTGTGGCATGCACATGTGGCGCGCACTGTGTGTGTGTATGTGAGGCCTCCAGCTGCATAGACACACACAGGGCATCTCTCTGTGTCCATGGGCGAGTGTCCATAACTCAGCTGTAACAGCCAGGCTTTGATTGGGGCCATGCTGGGCGCTCCCATAACAGCTGGTTTGTTTTGCCCCTGGTGTCACGCCACAGAGAGCAGCACTGTCATTTGGCATGGTGATCTGGAGCAGTGCAGGGCAGTCACCGCCCGCCCCTACTGCCCCGGGACACACACACAGACACACACACCTACACACACACACGCACACACACACACACACACACACACACACACACACACTCATGATTTACAATACATTCATGCTCTCTCTCTCTCTCTCTCTCTCTCTCTCTCTCTCTCTCTCTCTCTCTCTCTGTCTATCTCATTTGCGTGTGTGTGTGTGTGTGTGTGTGTGTGTGTGTGTGTGTGTGTGTGTGTGTGTG
>JAODUE010067470.1:0-12973 GCA_027564755.1 Amblyopsis hoosieri | reverse complement strand
GGGGGGGCCCCCCAACCATTAAAATCTCGTTTCCCATTTCGGCCGGTCCAACCCAAAAAAATCCTCTCTCTCTCTCTCCCCCTCCCCCCCCCCCCCCCCCCCCAAGTGGCCAGATTAGGGAGGGAAAACGAACAACAGAGAATAAGTGTTGAGAGCGCACAGCGCTGACATGGATTCAGTGGTGATAGGTGGGTTATTACACTTCTAACACACCTCTGCTGATGGAGGCGATAGCAGGCAGGAATGCAACTCGACATAAGCCTTAGCAGGTTATTTTGGAAACACGCAGCAAAACTGGAACCCTTGTTACGACTTCTAAGTTCGACCGACTTCTCGGCACATGCTAAGGAGAAGTGTAGGGACATTAGCAAATATTTTGAATAATTCGTAGTTGTATTAAAAGCCCCCATATTATTACATTTTCTATGTCATTTAGGCCCTTTTCTCCACATATGTTGAACATTCAGTTTATGTTGGCATTGCAATTTTTTATCCTACTGGTCTGAGGTGATTGGATGCAATCAAGAAATGATGTCACACATTGGAGCCAAACCTGCTTGTTTTACACAATGGTCTAGAGGAATTACGCTGTTTAAATTACATGTTGGGGAGGTATTAAAATGAATCCAGCCCATTTGGGTCCTTTCAGAAAACACAATCGGAATATTTTGAATTATGCAATAAGGGACCTTTAATAAAATAGAATTCCCCACTCTCGTTTCACTTTTTCATAATGAGCCGCAAATGTATTTAATGTATGACGTTGAACCATCTGTTTGCTATCCAGGACTCAGTCGAGGCTGACTAGCCATACGGCAACACCAAAACAGCTCTGGTCAGAGCTTTTTGGATTCCAAGTCTTTTCTTTTATCTTTCCCTTCTGCTTTGTGCCAGTGCTCAGAAAGCTTTCCTTTCAAGCTCCTACTTCTTTTGATCACAGTTAAGGTCTGGAAACAGAACACACAGTGTGCTTCTTTGCCTGTCAATTATTGTCTAGAAACATGCCAGATAGGTATCACTGTATATCCATACACTGCCTGGAACAATACCGCACTGTTTCAATCTTTAAAACAAAGACATTCATTTTCCACCAAGATACATAGCATTAAAACAGAAATATTCTGGATGTTGATCTATGCACAATGATGCAGAACACAATAAATATTGTTCTAGGCAGCAACGTGTGCGCTAGCATGTGCACATCAGAATGTTTTGTGTGTTTGTACAAGCATCGAAAATATTTGAGTCATTGTACAGCAAACCCTAGTCAAGGTAAAGAGCTGCCCTATTCTACTGGGCATGTAATTTGCATAAATTATATAAATGCATTGATTAATTTCTATGGGATTGTGCAGTCAAAGATTTCTGTGTGCATTGAATGTGACCTCTTCTTTTTCAAGCCTGTTTGACAGATGGCGTGCTGGAGATGCCACCATTTTAATCTCCCGCTCACTCATTTTCCTAACTGCCAAACCATCACTCTCACCGTCATTGAAGCCATCACTCTCTTGTACTCAACTCTAGATGTCTGGATTTCTCCACTCCTTCATACGTTCGTTCATTGTGTTCATCTGTTTCATCGTCTTCAGTCTGGTACATAATACGTAAATCTGATACATAAATCACCTCAAAAGCTTTTTCTTCGCCTACCTCCTTCA
Source organism: Amblyopsis hoosieri (assembly GCA_027564755.1). Lineage (NCBI taxonomy): Eukaryota > Metazoa > Chordata > Actinopteri > Percopsiformes > Amblyopsidae > Amblyopsis > Amblyopsis hoosieri. Next base: position 11,315 of record JAODUE010067470.1, on the reverse strand, counting down.
ATTGCATCCCTCAATTTCTCTCCAGGCAGGATAAAAACACACAACCACAGTCAAGAATGAATGCTGCATACTGTATGGAGGAAGGTTTTCTCACATTACCACTTGCTTTCACAATCCCCCCCCCTTTGAGTCAGGGGAATGTCAAGGCAGCCAGAAGAAAGGCATTTCTCAACTGAGAACCGTTTTAAACAAAGGGCGAGCGAGAAGAGGTGAGCAAGAGAGAGAGATGAAGAGAACAGAAAATGAAACGGAATCTACTTTGACAACAGCAGAGAGAGCAGGCAAGTTAGAGAAAGAGTTGGGGGAGAGAATGATAAAGATCTAATCTTGGCAGACAGACAGACACAGAGAGTGAGAGTGAGAGTGAGAGAGAGAGAGAGAGAGAGACAGACAGACATAGAGAGATTACACAGCCATTAGTTAGAGGCAAATCACTTCCTGATGCTAAGAGGAACATCTGGTGTTGAGAGGAACTCTACACTGCGCGACTTAACACATATCACTAGTGCCACCTGCTAGCTAATGCTTGCTAGCCAGTGCATGGGCACTATACTACTATAATACTACAGTTGAAGATACAGGGTTCGCATGATAAAAGGTGTGGCAAGGAAAAAAAAAAAAGGGGAACTCAGGAATCACAGGCTATAAATGTAGGTATTCGAACAGCATGAGATAAGGATACATTTTTCTGATATGTACAGATTATGATAGTGTCTTGTTGCATTGAACTGGAACATCCATTAACCCCTTCATGCCATGCCTCGTAAAGCCTGCATCTTAGTGTCCCCACGGTGAGTCAACCACTGACAACCTTGCCCTTCCCCCATCCGACAGCCAGCACTCCAGCATCAACTAGACAGGAGGACAGGAAATACTAAAGCTCTCTCTCCCTCCCCATAATCCATCTCTCACTAACAACTGTGTGTGGATGGGACCTCTACACCTCATGAATACATAATCTAGCATCTCTAGAACACAATTCATAAAGACAGAAGAGTAGCTACTAGCTAGTCTGTAAATTAATGCAGCAACTATTGACCTGGGCTGGCATTAGGTTGCTTGGCCATGGATGTAAGCCAGCCCGCGTGCGCACGCACACACACGCAAACACGCACGCACACACACAGTACAGGGTCACAATGACAGCGTGCTCTGACACTACCATATATGGCAGCAATATGGGGGAGGGGGCCAGGAAGTCAACCCCAGCTATCCATATATGGACACTTGGCTTAGTATTAAAGAGAATGAGCCAAGTACATTATTAATGTAGAGTCAAATTCATTCTCAGCAGCAGTGCGGGTGGAACTAATGAATTGTTAGCATATCTGCGGCAGGGTGTATCATAAGCTACTAGCTAATTGGATTTTGAGGAATGTTAATTTCACCTATTGCATTTACTAATGTTCTACCTGATTTTACAGCAATGGGAGATACTACAATTTGTTGATTCAAAGATGAACACAACTGTGTTCCCCTCCTTAAAACAAAAAAAAGTCACTAAAACCTCATAATTGTTGAAGAAAAAAAAAATCAATTATTGACTTCCTCTTGGCAGCTTTAGCTTGGGGAAGAAAATTATAGCATGTGCATTTGAAACAATTTATGACAGCGGAGCAACCCCCTTAACCAGCAGATTATCTGTCTCAAGACCAATGTCGCCTAGCAACAAAAACAATTAAGGAATATGTTTTAAGGCTGGCTCTGTGCTTTTCATTAAGCGATGAAATTACTAAATCAACCAACGCCAGCAACATGTAAATGAGCACTATTCTGCTGACTGCATGTCTGTGTGTGTGTATGTGTGTGTGTGTGTGTGTGTGTGTGTGTGTGTGTGTGTGTGTGCGCGCGCGCGCGCGCGCGTGCAAGCATATACACATGCAAGCAAGATAGTGTGGCAGACTCAATCCTTTCCAAAGCTGTGTCCGCCATGTGCTATGCACATAGCATTAAGGCTACATGTATAGCTATAATACAGACCGATATAATTATGTATTATCCTTCCAAGTCCACGGCTATGGGTGCATGCACATCAGGCCAAAAGGCTGTATAGAGAATAAGAAAACCACTAGATTAATGCAGCATCAAAGGGTCTAAAGGATGAAACACCTCTTATGTCTCTCTATTTACAGACCCCTTACTCAGAGGATAGGACACAATCACGGCTCGGCAATCAGCAATAATAAGATTTCATCTGTCCAGCGATGCTGATGAGCTGGTGTCGCAGATGATATTTTTACAGTTTTAATTTGACCGAGTTGAAGTCTGCTTGTTCCGGTTCTAATTCCCAGTGACAACACAGTAGCAAAACACGGGAGGATTTGATTCATCAGAGACTAAGGGGCAATACATGGCAATAAAATGCATAATGGGTCCGTTTAGCATTGACGGTTGTATTGATTCCTAATCAGAACCTTTTATTTAAGTTAAAATCTACAGCTGTGCTTCCTCCCGCACGTCTGAATCAATTTTCTTCTTTGGGACTAAATAAACCCCATGTTTTATTGGATTAGGAACATAGTCTCTACTGCATTGCAAACCTACGTCTGTGCTGTATATTATCCGGGCACATAATGTAATGGGAACACATAAATGATCAACAATTGCCACTAAAGAGGGGCAGTGGTGGACCTTGTCCAGAAGTGCTCTAAAACGATCAAACCGTAAGCCCCTGCAGGCTTCTCTGATGCTTCTCTGCTGCACCCTTATTACCATAATGCAACCAGACATCCATGCTTACAACCGCAGGGGCTCTGGGGCTGCAGTGTGATGAGGACGCATAGCAGAACAGAGAGAAAAAAAATATTTGTCTCATGCATCTGAAAATGAGCCTATTCTACGTCCACAGCGACCGCAATGGGCAATGTTGCAGCCACCGTTATGCAACGTTGTGCATGCCGATGCTGTGGCGGATTATCCATTTGGTTAGCCAATTGTAGTCTATATTCTATCCTAAAGGATTCATAGAAACTGATATACAGTTGCAGTTGTAGTAATGCAAACCATCTCACATTTAAGTAAGCAGAGGTAAACGTGAATTACACCAGCAATACTGTACTTTATCATTCAAATATGAGTAAAATAACATTTTAATTAAACTATAGTACAGTGCTATGAAATTTGAGTTCGATCATAAAATGTAGTATGAGTATAATATTATGAGTATAATATAATTTTAGGATAGTGGTAAATGCATACAAAAGATAAAACTAGGGCAGTGGCAGTGGACAGATTACAGAAAATCTTAATCCTGACAGGAACAAAGAGTATTGCCAAAATATACAGTACTGTATATACAGTATACTGTGTGTGTGTGTGTATATGTATGTATGTATGTTCCATTTGTGTTCTTTGCAATCATCTAGCTTCTATCTATGGTAAGTTAATACAAAATAAAATAAAAAATAAAAAACACAAAACCGCTCAATGAATCCACATACTACAAGGACAGATGCAGAATATAAATTGCTTAGAAAACTGTATCTTTAACCATTTCCAAATAGCACTTCATACATAATACACGGCAAACAATACAGTTTAGCTAATATTGTTTTGCCTATGCAGTCACATTTGAAAAGAAGACTGAAAAGGGAACCGTGTTACCCAGCGTTTCCCTGTTTCCCTTTCAAAATCCTTTTTAAATGTGTGCTGATGGAAAACATGGTATTAAACAAATCATACGAAAACAATCAAATGCTATTATTTAATCAAACATTGTTAAACCGCCAAGGAAAGACTCACTTTAGCAAGCCAGACAAAAAGCAGGAAATAAAGGGAGGGAAAAAAAAACACACGAACACACAAAATAAATAAAAAGATAAACACATTTACTTGTATCGGGAGCAGCCATGGTGGACACAATGACTGGTGGTCCAGTTCTCCGACTTAGCTTCTGGTTACCTGCCACGGTGGTCTGGCCTTGGTTGTGGGCCCCCGCAGGCACCAAGGGGTTCTCTGGCCCCCCACCCCTACGCATCAGTTGTGGACTGAGATGAGCACTGTGCATGGGTGACAGCGGAGGCAGGCTTCTGTCTCTCTTCATGAGCTCCATGGGCACTGTGTAATTGGTAGAGTACGCCTTGGGCACCTGCTGCGGTGTCTGTGGCCAAGCTGGCATGGAAAGCGGCATTTGCTGGTGCGCTGACCCCGACGCGGCAGGAATTGGCCCCGTTATGTGCTGTGGCATTACCTGCATGCCGTACATGGCCACCCCTTGCATGGGTACTCCATGGTGTTGGGAGTAGCCAGACACCGGTCGCGACTGAGCAGGCACCAGGGCTCCTGCATAGGGACCCGTGGTACACGGTACCGGACTGTGGTATCCAGCGGATGCCTCCAGGAGCTGCTGAGAAGGGGCACTGTTGGGCCTCCTACCCATGACCTCTCCCACCCTGGGGGAGATGGTGTGCATGGCCCCAGGGGTGTGTGGGTGCATCATCTGGGGGTCCATAGACAGAGCATGGGGTGGGTGCAACGGCTGCTGCTGCTGCTGTTGCTGGTGGTGGTAGATGTCCGAGCGGTGGCTGAAGCTATTGGAGCGGCCCCTCATCGGCGGCTGCGAGTGGGCCTGCAAAGCTTCGGCTGGCCGCTTGCAGCCCAGAGCCAGGCGGGAGAGCACCCGGGCCTGGCCGAGGTTAGGGGCTACGGCGTGGACGTCGTTTTCCTCCATGACGGCGAGCATACCCGTGGAGTCGAAGCCCTGCTGGAGCAGCGAGGAGATGGTGCTCTCCGACAGGCCTTCGTTACGCAGCAAGGCGAGGAACTCTGGGCCGGCGGCTCTGCGGGGTTCCGCGGGCGCAGAGGTCAGAGGGGCGCCCGGGGAGGGAGCCGGGAGAGGGGTGGGAAGCGGGGTGGTAGACATGCTGGGAGCTGGGGCGGGAGCCGCCGCTATCGCTGCAGCTTGGGCTGCAGTGGGTGGTGGAGGCAGATGAAGGTTGGGGTCGTAGATAGCGGGTGGGGGTGGAAGGGGTTGCTGTAATTGCTGCTGCTGTATTTGCTGCTGGAGTTGCTGCTGCTGCTGGATGCTATAAGGAGAGGCGGCGTCTTGCCTCATAATGACACCGTGATTGGTAGTGTCTACCACCAGGCAAGTAGCGGCAGCCTGCTGATGTGGATCCAGCGGACGGCCATTAATGACAGCATAGCCCGGGTGACTGGTTAACGGCGGGAGCTCACTTGCGTAGCGTGGAGACGCATGCTCCATGTTGTAGGGCGCCGGAGAGGGCGCTCGCGTTGGGATGCGTGCCTGTTGGCTATCGGGTATCACCTTAGGAGCGGGCACGGCGTACGACTCTCTGTAGATCCGGTTGATCTCGTGTACAGTCGGGGGAGGGGGAGGAGGAGGGGGAGGAGGGAGAGGGGAGGCAAGGGGCTGGAACCCCGCTCGCCCTCCCTGACCCTGCTCCCAGGCAGCGCGAGCCCCAGGACCCATCCCGAAATGAGAGCCTGACCTGCTCAGTGGATGCTGGAGGGGCGGCGGGGGTTGGTGCTCTGCCCGGTAAAAGCCCTCGGGTCCCCGGGGACCCATCGCCGGGTCGTGGGAATAATAGTCCTGGTGGGAGATGGAGCCGCGGCGAGCCATGGACGCACGCTCCGTGAAGCGGTTGAGCTCCGGCACGGAGCCCTTGCGCAGCGACCGGGGATCGTGCCGCTCGACGGAGATCTGGCCGCGGACGGAGTCCTGGTAAGGACACGGGTCACGTTTCAAATCCAGGTCAGGAGGCTCGTTCCAACCCCCCTCTCCGCACGACAGGGAGCTCCGGCGACCTGCTGAACGCGGCGATGGCGGCGGCTGCTGCTGCTCGTGGACGTCCACGGTCCTGTCCCAGTGACCATCGACACCCCCCAGCGTGTCCCAACTGCGGGAGCGGCCGAGACTCAACTGGTTGTTGGCGACGAGCATTGGCGACAGGAGCAGTAGAGAACAGAGAAGGAGAACAAAAAGTAGACCGCGTTTTCACAAAGAAGACGAAGAAGAAGAAGAAAGGCAGCGTTTGGCAGGTGTCGTCTTGTCTTCAGTTACAGTAACATTAAAAAAAAGTAGACTACAGGCATAATGAAGTAGGTAAAAAAAAAGAAAAAAAAGGGATAAAGCAGGGGGTATTATTTCACCTGAGATCAGGTGGAAATATTTTCTGAGCTCTTCTGAGGTCCGTGCTATCAGGTATCTCTCCCTTGGCTCGTAATCCTTTAATAATTGATATGAGGTTTTGCGGGCTCGTGCACGGGGAAAGAGGACACTGGTACACACAAACACACAACACATCACACCCCTAACGCCACAGGGGTAGGTAGCTACACCATGGTGGTATCAGACTTAGTGCCTGACAACCAACAACAACCTTCCTTTAATAAAAAAAAAAAAAGTATTAAATAAATAAAATAAAACGAAACAGAGAACTCATGAAGCACTGGGATAGGCTGGCCAGCATGGGGTGGGCAGGAGCTTGTGCTAATCCTGTGGGTTTTATCTCTCCGGACATTTTTACTCGCTACGTCGATTGCTATGAGGGATTACCAGCTAAATAAAGCCCGTTTTAATTCCACTTCACTGTGACGTCACGTGAACCAGATAAAAATCACCGACAGCTGTGACGTGATGCCGTTAATGGAAGAAAGGACACACCTCCGCCGCCGCTCATCCCCCACCCGACCCGAGTCGCTTACCTGGGACTGGCAGCGTGTCGTTGTGGGCGCAAGTCATTCGGCTGAGCAGAAGTCACAGCAGAGGAGGGTCACAACCAGGCAGAGGAGGCAAGGTGAAATGAAACAGCCAGGTCCATTGAAATTAATATAGTTCTCCCTGATAAGTCCAGTGAACTACAAATCCGCCGTGATTGGACACTAATCCTCCAGGCCACACGCGGCCGGGAGAAGCAGTGCATAAAACTCTGACATGTCCTTGATGCTTCTGTAAGAGTCAGTGTCTAACTTCAGCTACTGGAGAATGCACACTAAGACCTGATGATAACAGAACATATACACTGTACTTCATAGCAGATTAACGATACAATAAACGCTGAGCTCCAATATTGCTTGAAAACAGAATACAAAGGATTCCTTGCATTTTGATATGCATGTTTGCACGCAGCTTTACACTAAACGTGGCACATCGTAAATACACTTTAGTTTATTTGCCATATTCTAAAATACTGCCTAAACATTTTTGTGTATCATCCAAAAAGATGAACAAAAGAAAAAAAGAGAAGCTTAAAGTATAATTTTTGGCCTCTATTTAGAGCATAAATGCTGAATTCAGTGAGACTAGGCTATGAACAACCACGTCCAGAATGTTATGTTTCATATAGTGTCATTGGTCCATTTGAATAACCATTTTAATTTCTCTTAAAGAAACACCAAGCCCTTTTTACCTCTCAAAGCTCCTCTGATCCCCTTTGCAAGGCTCCATACTCTGGATTTTCCCCTTTAGAGAGTGGGAAAAAACATCTGGAGGGGGGTGGGGGGTATACACTTTGTAATGATTGCTAATCCTTGACACCTACAACCTTTTGCCTTGCTAAAACACAGTGCTTACAAAGATAAGAAAATGCAGCTTCTCAAATACTCCAAACACAAAACAACTTGCAATAGTGAATAAAAAAGAAAATCTTTGATATGACATGAAAAATATAATATATAATTCGTAATAACTACTAGAATAGCTAGACTAGAGACATATACAATATAATATATGTCTCAATGGCTGTGCCTTTGTACCTGTCTACCTTTACAGACAAAACCTGATCCCTGTTATATGTATTGCCTATTTGCTAATGCATGTGAACAGATGTACAGTGAGGATCAGTTCAGTAAACGTCCCCCACAAGCCCCACTACAGACAGTCTGCAGCATGGTTTGGGTGGTAACGTAACTCCTTAGCGCCCACACGTAACCATGTTGATAAAGAACTGCAGTTGAGTCTAATGTAATGCTTAATGATGGCTGTGTAATTAGGGAGAGATCCGTCAGTGGAACCGCCTCCTCGCTGTTTGCACACCCTGACAGAGAAAGCGGGATTGCGGCTGACAGGGGCTCCAAACCAATTGGGTAGATGTCAGCGCTACCTGATTATTCTTGACATTAGGAGAAGGAAATGGCTACGGGAAGGAAAGGAAGAAGCAAGCCGTCATAGAAATGTTAAACCAGGACAAATTGAACTAGAGGAGATTCATTTTGTGGCCTACATACCGCTGTTGACAGCAAATCAAATAAGCATTATTACTCACATTTGTTAAAGATAACATCCTAACAGATCAAAACAATCATTAAAAATATACAAAGAAAATGACAAAACACGACTACTTTATAAGCTAAGTGGGGCACTATCAATTATTACACAGTTAAATTGTACATTTCTGCCTAGCTAGGCTATGTACAGTATTAGGCTACATGTATTTATTGGCCAGATAGGGCAGAATGGAGGCACAATACTGATAAGCTGTGTCCCGAAACTCATTGCAAACAATAATGGAGTCACAACTTGCTTGCTGTTTAATAAGGGACCCGATAGCCTTTGACAGAAAAAGCTAATTCTGGGCAGACACTCCACTCAAAATACACACCACCAAGGTTGCACACACAAAACCATGTACACCTGGATTATGCAGTGTAGTTCTGCTCTCCTTGCCTCTTGCAAGAGTGACTGAGAGATGAAAACATCTACGGTAAAGACAGCCTCAAACAGAGTAAAACGTGTATGCGCAGGATTTACCACATCTAATCGCTGTTTAACTTTCAAATTCAAACGTTCTTCGGTTTGCCCCATTTGCCAGACTACGCACACAAAGCCAGATCCACTGTAGCAGAGGGATTTAGGAATTAAGATGGGGATTTTAGAACAAATAAAATACCAGGCGGGTGGCAGATTCTCAAGAGATCAAATTAAATAATATTCCACCAGTGAAACCTTAAAAAAAATACAATAATAAATAAAGGACTAACGTCTAAATTACACTGCAGCGAAACTCAATATGTACGGTAGCTGTAGATTAATAGATCATTACATTGTAATCTGACTTTACCATGTCAATGAATAAGGTTTACTGTCTTCGTGTATGATTCAGATCATGCCACTTTCTGGGCTTAGCAAGAGGAAGACGTGTGCGCAGCCCGTCAACAGTTTGTGCTTAGTGCTAGCATGTTGAACATGAGTACGGACCCACTTGATCAGATATGTGGCTAATCTTTCAGCATGGTGGGGCTGTTTAATAAGCACCCTAATATGCCTCTGTCACTCAGCCTGTAGCTCCATGACTTCACATTAATAATGCACCTGGGCCACATATAGTGAACCAGGGGATGTGTTGGTCGACACACATGTACGTTTGTATGTCCTGAATGTTGTGCGCGAACTGTACAGTGTCTACCCATCAACTCGTAATCTTTGTTCTGTGGAAGCACCGTCACAGTATCGACGCCTACAGAGCTCTGTTAACATCCCTCTTCACTCGGAGACATGCAAACCGCCACCAAAGCCGTGGCCGCGGTCAGACACGCATACGTGATTAAATGACACGCCAACTAGAAATGAACACTGCGCAACGCGGAACAGAAACAAATACAACTGCCGCCTCCCATAGTCCAGTCAGTGTGTCGCGTACTCCAGCCAGGCATGATCTGAATGTTAAACACTCATTGACTTATGCATGAGCTCGGGTAAGAAGGCACTAACTGGAAAGGGGAATTACAAAGCCTGTGCTGTACGCAGCATGGCTGTCAGAGGCATTTTAATGCACACTAAACAGACATCATACTGTTAGTTATCGTGTGATGCGATAGGCCATTATTCCTCTCTAAACAAGATTTCCGCAGGGACTACAGATAAATGGTGAATAGGAGGTTAAGGGCACAGCTTAGAGTTGTAGAAATGATTATTCATTGTGCTGATGTAACAGTGTGTCCTGTAATACAGCTAAGATCACATAATGGATTGCGATGAAGCAAGCTAGTCAGTCCAGATGTGACCATTCGTGTGTTAAACAGAAACATCTCTACCCACAATGCATCTCAACACAATGCCCATTCTTCTCCAGCAGTGTATTGGTGAGTTATATTTTGAAGTTGAATTTTGCTGCAAATCATTTCCAGGGTTTATAGGCCCCTGTGGGCAGAACAACATTATCTAGAAATGTAAATGGTTTCCTTTCAAAAGCACACATCCACATCAGATAACACAAACACATGTGCTGACACGCATTTCGGGTCACCACTGTGTGAGTGGAAAAACGAGAAATTAATTAACGCAATACCGAACAGCGCCTGTCTCTAAACATAACAATTAATTCCCATTTTCTTTTCTCCCCCCCCCCCCTCCCCCCTCCTATCTCCCCAGTTTTCCCTGCCTCTACACACATCCCATAAAGGGGCTGTGGGTTCTGGCCAGCTGCCTGGAACACGCCCAAGGGGGGGGCCCAGAACCAGGGAGCACTGCGATGACTTCATGCAAGCGCTGGGTGCCAGCGGCTGATGTGGAGTGGGACAAGCTGTGGTGAAAGGGAGCAAAATGGAGGCGATGGATCATCACTGTTCAAAATGCGCCCGATACAAATGGGGATAGCGTTTCTCCATTTTTCACCAGTTGTCATGTCAGTGGAGTCGTTGTAACATGTTGTGTGGCTTTAACACCAGGCATGACTCGAGCCTATTTATATTTCAACAGTCCTGTATTCAATGTTTTAAAAGGAACACACACCAAACAGGTGAATTGTAATAATTGGAGGGGAAAATAATGAATGTACCTGGCTGACACTGCTTTGACACTTGATAACTACCCCACCTTGTGGTGCTTACATGTGAATCTACTTTGAGCATCAGTCAGACCCCCAAAAGAGTATGCTGGATGCTTTCTTAGGGTCACATTTTAATTATACATGTTTTATATTCACTTTATTATCTCACATAAAGTGTTATTTTCATGCATGTTGGAAATGCCACGCTGTAGCAAAACGTTGCTCATAGCTCATTAAGAATCACTTCAAAAGAAGCATTTCTTTACGGGGTCTTAAAAAAAGAAAGAATGAATGGTCCTTGTTCACAACAGGCCACCACTCCTATCCAATCCCTGCCCAGATCAGTCAGTTAGATCTGGCTAAACGACTGTGGCAACGGCTCCTGCCCAAGTTGTAGCACGCTGGGTCCACAGATGGAGCAGACAGAAGGGGGGGAGACTAAGAGGGATGGATGGGAGGGGAGAGAGAGAGAAAGAGGGGGAAGGGGGGGGGGGGGGGGGGGTGATAAAAAAAAAAAAATTTTTATTAATTATACGTATTTTTGTTTCAAAACCTGGCAAATTATAAAAAAAAAAAGGGACAAAAAAA
>JAODUE010067459.1:1579-16003 GCA_027564755.1 Amblyopsis hoosieri | reverse complement strand
AATCTTATCAAGTGAATTTCACTTACTGCACTGGCAGCCAGTTTTGCTTGTTTTAAGCATTAGTCAGCTCATAACTAGCACGATGTGTCCAATTGTTTGGGTGTTTACCTCCCAGCCAGAAGGTTATGGGTTTAATCCCTGCCATGAGACTACCTGCAAGCATTAGTGAGGGAAAACGCCTATCTCCTACTTTACACTTACAATTAGGCAGTTTAGCCGAATGAGTACTAGAGCAGGAGGGGGTTATACATCTAGCTAAAGGATGCTTTAGGTAGACCTCGTTGTCTGTAAGTTACCCCAAGTCTCTGTATAAAAGTCTATAAGGTGCTTTGCTTTGGGTAAAAGCTAATTCACATTGTTGTAATTAGCTAAAGTGACCAGAACAACAACACTGGCGCTCAAGTTATACAAATTATCCTTTTGGTTTTTGCTTGAGACACGTTCTTCCCTCAATGTCCTTGACCCTGGGGGCTTTAGTGTGTCTGATGTTTATACTCGGGAGACTCACCCGCGCCATTACTCATGATTCCCCCGATTAGTATGCCAACACCGGCTCTTCCCTCCAAAACAGCGGGAGCCCTTGTAGAGAAGGTTCCACGGCCGGCTGTCAGCGCGTTGTGTAGCGACAAGCACGGTGTCTTGCTCTCTGCTGTTTCACACGTCTGCCCACTGCTAGGGACGCAGGACGTGGGAGGCCTTGACGCTGGAAAGGCTAATTGTACACATCGCATTATGCTATGATCCATTATTCAACAGTGATCTGTTTGACCCCCATCTTTACTTACAAGACTTGAAGATTATCTTCAGCCCCACCCCTCATTCCAAAAGGACAGGATTTCTCTGTATTATTAGCGTTCTTATTTTTTTATATACTGTATATATATTTTTTTTCACATTATCTAATATATTGTGAATTACAGTGTTTGCATTGTGTATGGAATACATAATGGTACATGCATAAACTGTATGCACAGAAAGACAGGCGTTTGTGTGTTAGACTTGTAGGAAAGTGGATCGCCAACACAATTGACCTTTCCCAAGCCCCGTCTCTTTCACTTGTCCTACTTAGTTACTGTAACTAGGTAGGACAAAACCCCATAGAAAGCTATTATAGCAAAACAGAAGGTTGACGGAAGATTCCCTCAGATTCAAAAAATGCTCAATTGTTATTGGAGGACATATAAAACGGGGCGGGGCTCAGGAAAGGTCAATTCAGCCACAACAAAAACATATTGACTCACTAAACCCTAATCCACTTTGTAATAGCTTCTCCTCCACAGCCACTGCATGCACCCAGCTCAAACACGGTGGCCCACTGGACAGCACAGCAAGAAGGTCCTGGGTTCGAAAGCCTCAGCCACCCCACCCTTTCTGCATCCATTTCCTTAGGTTAGGTTCAGTCTCCAGTCGGTGCCATGTGACCGGTGACCCAGGTTTCAATCTGGAGTTGGTCCCCGGGCGCTGCACAGCGGCTGCCCACTGCTCCCTTGAGGGATGGGTTAAAAGCAGAGAACAAATGTCGCTGCATGTATGTGTATGTGAAAATAAAAGCACCCTTTACCTTAACACAGCAAGTTAACCAGCATTCTTGTGCTTTGACACCAAATGCTTTCCCAGTAATTGCAGCGTGATGGAGGTTACTCAGGCCTGCTGCCAAGTGTGAGGGCAGAGCCATCGAGGAGACCAAAACATATTAGAATGCCGGCGTGAGTACCGTGTCTTTACTCACCGTTAAGCAGTATTAGATCTTACCCAGTATGGATCTGGAGAGTTATTCAGTACTGTACAGTAGTGCTTTCTTACGACAACAACACTGTATTTATTAGGCCGATATACTGTAGCCTATGGCTGTGACCTGGAACAGGAGAATATGGGAAACTGTTTTGGATCGAACCTCATTAAATGTTGATATATTTTGAGCACACATAATGTCGCGCGGTGGGGTTTTAATGATTCAGAAGTAGTAATATTGTGGAGGAACATGTGCCAAAAGCATAAGCAAAATAAACCAGTCCTATTTATTTCTGCTTCTTGCGTCTAACTTCTGAGGGCCTTCTGTTGATGTTTGAACCTGACTGGCACCTCTGAACCATAAAAGGCAGAGTCAGCGATTGTAAGCAAATACACCTTTTAGTTATATTCAGCGAATATCTCCCCACGGTCGGATAGCTGCCTGTTCTGTGTGGGGCCTGAAAAAATAATCTGGTGTTTCTGCACAGTTCTGACAAAATGGGAACACAAACAAAGTGGTGCAGACCGCACCACACAATACACTGTAAAAAAAAATAATTTGTAAAAAAAAACAATTGAAAAACGTTGAAAAATGGAAAAATACTGTCAACTTAAAAAGATAGAAAACTATAAAAACAAAACAAAAAAACATACTGTACTAAAAAGATAAGGGGGGGGGTCAAAGCTTCTGTGGAAGCACCCTACGGCATTGTAGTGAAAGGTGTTTTTGTTTTCATCGGGTTCAAATATCAACAAGCTGTCTCTGGAATGACTGACTACCTTTAAGAAAACTCTTCTGGAAAAATAAGACATTTGTTATGGGCTTCATGTAACAATCCTTTACATTTCTAATACTGTAGTGCCAGGCTCAAACCAATGAGCTCCATTAGGATAGGAGCTTGTCTAGAGTTTATTTGGATTAGAAGTGGTGAATGAATGGATTTATACTGTTGACAGTGGATTTAATGAGACAGATCTGAGTGTTTATTGTCATTTTGTCTTTCGTTGAAAGTGTCTGGGTTGAACGTCGTTCTTAACTTATTGGTTCTTCTTATTAAGCAGTGTTTTACTTTAGCACCACTGCAAGCATAAAATCCCGAGCACACGCAGACGTAATGAGCCTTGATGCTCGTTCTGGGATCATTCTCCTGTGGAACCCGACAATTAAATGCTTGTGGTCGGTACTGCATTGTTACTTTAAGAATGGTCAGTAATTGGCTACTGCTCTAAGCTTTCAGAAGCTCGCTGTGTTACTGTAATTCTAAATACAGTATATCAAGCCAGCAGGAATGAATCACGCATTGTGATGAAGCAGCAGCTATAGGTATGCTGCAGTGAAATGTCTGACATGGACATGCATGGTTGACAGGCAGGTAATGTTGGTGTCCACTTTTGCTAGTTTGCTAGCAGATAAAACGGTCATAGCGCCAGGCACATGGTTCAAAAGGGTTGTACTTACTCTCTTCATTAGTCATTGGTGTGTTTGGGCGTGACATACAATAAAACAATCAGCGTCATCTCCCAATTCCTTTAAACATCCAGGCAAACTTGCACCTTACGTTCAGAGCCATGGAAATAACAGTTACACAAACAAAAGTTCAAAATGTTCAACAGTCACATGGATCATGGAGAGGCTAAACCTATGCCTGGTGCCCACTAAGTGCGTCAAATATTTGGCATGCATTATCTTTCTGCAAGCGCTGTCCGTACTTTTCTGCATCTGGCATATGGCAAATTAGTTCCAGGAAGTGCTTGTTGGGCAATTTTAATGTGTGTATATATATATATATATTTTTTTTTTTTTTTTTTTGGTAATTAGTATTTAATAAATGCACCAATATACATTAATAATATCATTTATAGTGTACTTTTAGTATTTAGGCTAACTTCCGGGAACTATTTTGAGGTGTGAGCTGACTGGGAGTCACAACAATGTCGCCATAGATACTAGCAACCATGTAGGGTACATAGCTTCCGTGGCTGTAGCCTACCTTCCAGATCACGCTGCAAAATTAAATAAACAAGTCATGATTTTTCCATCTTCTCAGCCATGCGCTGAAACTAGCAAAGACACTTGGGTTCCTGCATTGCTCCACTGTGCACCGGGTGTAAGCAATGACCTTCTAGGCAAGTCTCGCCACTCGCAGCCATCTTTGAAACGCCCCGGGCAGTTATTTAGGAAGACAGTATAGGCAGGTGGCTTATGTCAGTGCAACCACATGATTGGTTAAAGTGGTTAATGCTTTGCACTTATAAGGCAGACAATTGACCTTTCCCAAGACCCGCCCCCGTTCACTTGGTCCAACCTGGTTACTGTAACTAGGTAGGACAAAACACCATAGAAAGCTATTACAGCAAAACAGTCAGTTGACGGGAGGTTCAGTCATATTCAAAAAATGCTCAACTGTTATTGGAGGACATGTAAAAAGGGGCGGGGTTCGGGAATGTAAATTGGCTCTTCTGGATTATGTTATGTGTTTTTATATAGATATGTTACTCAAACTGCAATATTTGTGTTTCAGAATTCTCCCATAGAGCTCCATTCAGTGGCATGTCTCCTCTATACTGTATAGTGTCTTTGGTGTAAGATAGTGCCGCATGTCTCAATGACTCCTTGTCATTGAGATGGTGGTCATGAAATAGGAAACATTTTGTCCACCCTGTGTTTAATGGACCACAGGTGTACATTCAAGTGTTTACTTTAGTGTTAAAAGTTAGCTGTTGAGTGATATGACAGGATGTCACGCATCCTTGGTCAACAAAAATATTTTCTGCAAAGCGGAATGGTTGTACTGTTTTTTTATTTATTTTATTTTTAAATATATTTTCCAGCACAAATAGAGCAACAGACAATCCATTAGATGGAAACAAATGCATTACTCAAAGGAAGGCAAGCATCAAGCCTAAATAAAAAAATATGAATGTACATGTCTATCTATAGAGTGAAATCATGTTTGTCTTCTGAAGTTGTTCCTCGCCATCCTTCCAAGGCTCATTAAGAGCAAGTTTCAAAGAGACACGCCTATATTAGTGGTACAAGTGAGAAATGAAAGGGGAAGACATGAGCAGGAAATGAACAAACAAGGAAAAATTATGAAATTAGCAAAATAGTCAGAAACGAGCATTGCGTTTCTCCTCGGACAGCAGAAGAAGGTTTGTGTTGCACAGAGCTTAATGAGTGGAAGCTCTGATAATACAAACTTTTGTTTTAGTGCTTGTAGAACTCCATGGTTCATGTCACAGTGAAATAATTGGTAGCATGTCTCTTTGAGGCCGCTTTTGGTAGCGTTAGCTGAGATGAAGATGCTTCAAATGTGTGCAGATCTCCTCTACTTTTAACATCGTATTCACCGGCTAATCCCTTATGTATGCAAATGCTGTTTCGGATGCAGAACATTTCAAATTAGGCACCCGCTGGCTGGCAGTGGTTTGTATACATGTGGAACAATCTTCAAAATAAAACAACAACAACAACAAGTAAATAATCAGCGCTTCATGTCTGTTTTCTCGTTAGATAAACTTTGAGTGTCACTAAGCGGCTCCTTCTGGATGCACCCAGAGGGTGACTTTGGCTAATTATGTCTCTGAGAATCATCAGTCTTGCCTTCATCATCAAAGCCAAAATCCTTCTTATGTCTTCATGCTGACTGGTGTCGGGTGAGATGTTTTGTCTCAGAAGAAATCAATCCTCTCTCACCTTTAAAGCACCTCTGTGCTTCTGATCAGTGGGTGCTGGACTGCTGACAGATACCTGTCACCTACAGTAGCCTTGTGATATTTGATATCCTGATATCCTGATCCTGCAAGCTCCTGCTTAATTTCAACGTCGGACCGCAACCTCTTAATTCAATAGAATTTTGTCGCCTGCAAGATCTCTTACAAACACGGCGAGGATTGTCAACAGACATTTTGCATAAACTCTGTTGACAAACACTGAGAGTTGGTTACCGTTTAAATTACTACACCCATTTCCGTTGGCACAGTATTGCGTCACACGTCCTGATCGGTTGAGATGAAAATTTAAGTTTAAATATTGTTTGATGAAGAACAGTTTGAACTGCCTATATGACAGACTGATACTTGGTGCCAAAGTCAATCTATAGCCCGCGAGATCAGGATGGTACCAGGACGCTAACTGCCACCAGCAATGAGGCCAAAACAAGGAGCGCTCAAACATAAATGCAAACGCACACACACACACACACACACACACCTTCAGACAAAATCCAAGGGACATTTCTGCACCAGACCTGTGATTTGTACGTTAAGATTTACCTGTGGAAGCGATCTGCTTGTCACCAATCACTTTGTAGCTGAAAATTAGTCGCTTGTTTACATTCCAGGCTTTGTTTGCCATGGTATCCGTATATTTTCCATCCAAAATGTTGGTCTGTTTGTCTGTCAGTCAACTATATATCTAGCTCCCAATGGTAGTCACCTCAATCGCATTGCCTGATGTTGAGATTAGTTCAAATTTTTCCAACATGGGGACTATGACGTGTGCATGTGGAGTCCAATGTGGGGTCAAAGGGGGAGGGGGGATGGGATCGTCTTATCCGAGCTGGAGGAAGGAGGGAATTATAGGAAGACTGGATGCTGTGTTAACGGTTAGCCTAGCTCCATCCCACTATTGCTCTTATCTTAATTTGTTAAACTGAGATTATAGTGTGGAAGAGTGTTTTCACAGCCACCCTGCTGGCGGACCAATCACAGTGGGTTAGTGAGATATGACGTTGAGGTCAAGCGTGTTCCGAAATGGTGGTAGAGCTAGATGAGGCGATACAAACAGTTGCAGCAACACCGATTGGTTAAAAGTTGTCCAATAGTTTTAATGTTAACCAGAGGTCTACGCCCAGTAGGAGGAGACGACTGTTAATTCTTCCCCAATGGAGTGCTGCCAGACCTTATTCACAAAGTTAATTTTAGGTCTGGCGACACCAGGCTGGCGGGGGAAGGAGAAGGGAGCTGACTGTCTTCATCCTCCGTTGTGGGAGGAGGAATAGAGGACATGGTTATGGTTCCTTGGGGGTGGAGGGTCTTCACCGAGCAGGGAGGGGAGTCACAAGGAGACGGGATGCGATCTTGTGAGTGCAGCAACGGTGGGTTTATCTGTGGCGTGCTGGGGCAGCTGTCCAGAGCCCGTGGGCATCTGTAGCAAACCGCGTACTTGCTGTGGCCAAGACTTACTCTAAAGGGAATCCAATAATATTCTCTCTACAGCATTAATTAATTAATGATGACTGCAGACTGCAGTGTAAAAATAACCTTAGCTTGTTGCTCTGTTATGATGAGTTTGAAATAAATTGGTTGTATGGAAGATATGTTAGAGGTCTGTGTTGATTATTTTATATTACACTATTATTTATATACAGTTTTACAATATATTCCCACCTCAATCTGCTTGCTTTTCCCACATTCCCAGCTCATCACACATCCAGCACCATAAATAAATGTGGTTAGCGCTGACCCGATTGCTTCTCTAATGTTTACATTTGCACCTGAATGGCGTTGCGTCATGTGTCACTGTGTGCGTTGAGAGCCTTCCAACTGAGGTTGGCTGGCTGCATGTGAATGTTCACGCCTGCACAATAAGAAATAGCATTAATCTAGTGGCGCGCGTCACAACATATGTCAGACCGTGGAATGTCCTACTCCCGACTATAAAATTCAACGGAACCCCTTCAACTTTAACAATTGAGATGTAGCTACATTCATTTACACACGGATACATTGTATAAAAAGATTTGTAAAAGATATATAATGAAATGTCATATCATTGTTATATAGTTAGACGTTTTTACATTACCAGTTGTCGCTACACACAAGGTCAGAATCAACACAGGAATTGCAATGCCATGATGCCGGTAAAGCACAAAGCACGGGTGTCCGTGTCGTTTCACTGGTACATAACAGCCCTAGATGAGGCGTCTCCCACTTCTGACTTCCCACCTCCGACTGATGTTGAACGCACCACCCTCTCTGGCACATCAGTTGTAGTGCATCGTCCTCCTGAACACCAAGAATTAAGTTTGAGTGCTTATTTTATCCAATCTTGTGCAGGTACTGAGTCACATGCTCAATTTCCGTTTCTGACAAACAGGTATACAGGTATAGGTAGCCAGCTAGAAAGACAAGGTACCCTGTAATCAAAAACAAATGCGGATTAAATTGAGTAAACTGTCATTATAGCTGCAGTATTCTCAACCTCTCTGCTATGGATTTAACCATGTACAACTAAAATTAAGTCGCATTTCCGTCTGGTTTCCTGTTTTCTCTCCTCCTGAACATTTAACCCACTTTATAGAAAATACCGATTATATATCGTGGATCGGTATTCAACCTAAATATATCGGGATATGATTTTTGGTCCATATCGCCCAGCCCTAGGGTAACCTAATGGTTAAAGAGTGTGTCCTGTTGAATGCTTCTAGGTTAGATTTCCAATGTGCCCAACCTTCCAGTAAGCAAGATACCTAACCCGACCTGCTCCTGGTGTAACTCACTGCCACTTTGGATGAAAGCATGTGGTAAATAATAATGATTGTGCCTTACTGTAACTGTGAAGCTTACTGTAACATGTTCATATTTGTTAAATTAGACCAAGATTAGATTTGGGCTTGGTTCATTAGTCTTGTGCTTGAGCAAAAATGTATGTGTGTTTCATAGGGATCAATGTTCTGTTATTAAAAAGATCAATAACCTCTTATTAGACCTTAATGGGTTTTGTACATAAAATGTGTATACCAAGTACAAGAGCTGGTGTCTATGAAGTTTGTATTGTCAGGCTTAGTAATAGCTTTTAGTTTTGGGCGGTGAATATGTTATGCTTTGCATTAACAAGTGGGTCACACTGTGTTTTAGGCCGGACACATTCACGTGGGGCGTCCCAAATAAACATACAGCAATACTGCAGAAAATACTCGCTGTGTTGGCACACACTGTCTTTGTATGCAGGGAATAACTGATCTTTGGCATCGTCACTGGATGCGCTCTGGTCGCGCATGTCGTTGAAATGCATCGTTCCTGCTTCCTGTTGACGGCACATACGGGGTGGGGGGGAGATTGGGGAACAGGCACGAGTGCCTAATTCATCACTCTGGGATAGTCACTAATTACAACAGTACTCTGCCATTGTTCCGCCATTGTTAAATGAAACGGCAGGACAACAATCGCCTTGCCACAGATTCCGCCATTTTAGCAGCTCACACCGAGCTACTAGTGTCTCGGTGTGTAACTCAGTGCTGTGAAGACCACGTAGCGAATTACCCCTTTTTGGGCCAAATCCGAAACGGCTGTCGACCCGATAGTTCCTAGATAATAGTGACTTTAATGCAACTTTGAAGTTGCATTACAGTCACTATTTATAGTGGCTTTCTGCGCCTACTTCCCGTTTTAGATAATTATTCCTCTGAACAAGAGCACCGGTGGATACAATTATAAGTGTGATACCTGAAGCACTCCTGCTATTACTTTTTTAGAGTTCCTAGATAATGTTCAGACTGACATGTACAAAATGTATGCTGTACGCTGTTTCTATACTGACGGTTCCTACAGTAGATACTGACATGTACTGTATGTATGCTGTACGCTGTTGTTTCCATACTGACAGTTCCTAGATAAAGTTCAGCTGACAGCCATGTATCTATATACTATATGCTTTTGTTTCCATACTGCTAAAACAAATAAACAGTATATATACTGTATATATTTCTCACACCACACTAAATGTGCTGGGAGAAATGCCCATGGTGTAATCTAGCAGCAGTCTTTGCTGTGCACGTTTGACTGAGCAGATTTGAGAGCGTGCTGCGAAAATGACTTTGCATCCACGAGGACTATTCGCCGCGCCAGGAACTTTGCATAATTCCCCACTTTTTCCCCCTGAGAGACTTGGGGATACTGTGGACAGGAGATGAATGCAGTCGCCGTTCTCTGTTTGTGGATGAGAGAACCTAATAGACTAACTTAGCGTTTGCAATAACCCGGGCCGAGACACGCAGCCAGCCAACAGTGGATCTCAAACTGAGGGAGCATTGGCCTCGATGCTTCCTTTTTATAAAAGGGGGATTACTGCAAACCCTCCCCAGAAAAGAGAATCCCCTAATCCTCCAAGATGGACCGAGCTCCGAGACTCATCAACAGACTTGGCGTAATGCCTCCATTTGTTTGTTTACTCAGCAGGCAGGCGGGTAAACGGGAAAGCTGGCTGCAGGCACACTTCATTTGTCCTCCTGCACGGCGTTAATTTCTCTGCCCAGGTAAAACTGGCTCGGGCTGCTCCTGAGCCACAAGCCAGCCGCTCACATTAGAACCACCTGTCTGTGGAGCCAATGAGCCGGCAACAACCACTCGCTGGGTTCCTCCCTGGACTTGGCCAAGGGTTTCAAATATACCTGGGCAGTGTTAAAGGTGTAGTCAGCTATTGGAAGCTGCTAATAATAATAATATTAATATTAATAATAATAATAATAATAATAATAATCTTTATTTATATAGCACTTTTCATGCAGAATTGCAGTTCAAAGTGCATTACAGAGAGGGAATACATGCACAGTTGTGCTTCCCATAAACAAATACAGAAGTACAGAGAAACAACATAAAAAAATGGTTAAAGGAATCAGATTAAAAAATGAATAAAAGAACAATAAAAACGGGTGCAAAAAGGAATACAATAAAGATACATAACATGATACTGAAATGAGATACGTTGGTTACGTATGGTTAAAGGTATCAGATGAATGAAATGTAAGAGAATTTAAAACCGTATCCTTTTTGTTGCTATGCCAGCACCATGCGTATAGCACCATGCTAATCTGGTGGAGGAAGTGAATATTCCAGTAGCAATCTAGCTATCAGTACATGTCAGTACTGATAACTAGATTTTACATTTAAAAACAAGATTATCACACCAAGTTAGATGTTAGTTAAAACATTTTAATTTGTGAAAATCATCTTGTGACCCCCTCCGCTGATTCTCATGATCCTCCGGGGATCCCGATCCCCACTTTGAGAAGAACCACTGATTTAGATGATAGTATTTTCTCTTTATAAAAATCTTCTTGACCTGTTTCTAATTGTGTGTCTTCTAAATGTTGGACCATAAACCATCAAAACCTGCAAAGTAATACAATTCAATACTGCTCAATTAATGTGCTCAAGCAAATGCAAAAGCAACAACGGACTTGCTTCACATTACGATATATTAATAGATGCCAGTGATTTTTTTTGAAAGGGGTGCCTTTGTATCTACTAAACAAGAAACAACATTAACATATTGACCCACGGCCTTAAGGCATCATCCAGAGCTCATTAATTTAGACCCCCGCGGCTTGCTGTCTCCTCACACAGAACAATGCCAGCCCAGAACTGCCACTGCTCACGCAGGCTACAGATGGGGTGAGGTCCATGGGTGTGCAACTGGATGCTATCGCACATGCTATCGCAAAAAAAGCGGCGGCATGGATCTTGTGTTTATTTTTATTTATTTGTATTTATTTCAGGTTGTAGTTGAACATTTCTGGCTGTATTTAACTTGTTATTGTGAACATTATACTCATTAAGCCAGTAGTTTTGAGATGGGAACCAATGTCATAATGGACAAACCTGTGTTTATTAGTGTATGTCTATATTGTGAAATTGTGAGTATTTCCCTGGGTGGAAGTCCCAGGGTGGTGTAATCAGACTACTAGTCTATTATATAGTCCCATGGTGGTGTAATCAGACTACTAGTCTATTATATAGTCCCAGCGTGGTGTAATCAGACTATACTTAAAGGTGTAGTCAGGATTTTTGATGTTTTAACTGGATCAAAACAAAGAAAAGCCTTTCCCTTTAATTTCATAAGGCCTCATAAGACATTTCCTCAGACGTTCAGCCCCCAAACAAGACAGGCATGGCCAAGACTATAGGCTGTGTGGTACGGTCTGCACCACTGTGTTTGTGTTCCCATTTACAGAGCCAGGACTCAGCATGCACACAGAACAGGCAACAGGACCACGATAGATATTCACTGAATATGACAAAGTGTGCTGACTTCATCTTATAGACCTTTGACCTATTGCTCCCGCTGTCTCACCAACACATAAGCTGCATACTTTTTAAAACCCTGATGGTGAAATGAGTCCATGTGCACTAGATACTGTAGATAATATGTACACGATTAAAGGCCCTACCATTTTCGCTTATTTGCATGTAAAAGACCTTGAATACGCATCATTAGGCCTAATGAAATAGAATTCTCACTCCGGCCAGGTACCCAAAGTTGGTAACCCAAAGAAACTATGCAGCGTAGGGAAACTATGCATCCAGTGTGTAGGTCACATATACTGTAAGCGACTGCGTGCTGAACGTCTGATACATAGACCCCTGTAAGCATGTCAGCACTATCAGGAGTAGTAGACTTTTATTGTCACTCACAACTCTGTGTCACTAGAGCAGTGCTTTATTTACTGTTAGTCTCTCTGTTAATTTTAAGCAGTAACTGTAGCCTCCATATTTAATAGATTTACCAGACCTGCAAACAGCCATTAAGTGCTTCAGTTTGACTTTGCTGGGAGAATCTGGAGAGCTTGAAATTCTTGCGATAGTTACGGGCATGGTGTAGTTGTAGGTGTGACGACATCAAAAGCTACTCGAAAACAACTCGAAAACAACAGTGGCAGACAGATGGTTTATCCAATCAACTGCCACGTATTTTTTTGAAGGTTCAAACAGTTTGATGGACGGCTTCCCAGATGGATAAACCCATGTGGCGTGAACCCTAATCAAATGCATGCACACAGAGCACGGCTTCATGCTGTCCCAAATTATGACAGATTTGGTGTGTCATGTAAAATGTATTTAGTTTTATATAGGCCTAAATCAGTCAGACAGAAAGCATATGCCTGTCGCTCCCACCCAGGGCCACTAATGTCTAACTAAATATCTTACTTAATCTCATCAGAGAATGTATTGTTTTTATCAATGAACAAGCACACATGATGGTTTGTGTAAATGTGTTGAATTATGTGTGCAGTATATTGGTTTATCAAGTAAATATCCGTCCATCCATATCATCTATTTCCATTTGCAGTATAACACAAGAGAGCTCTCTTCCTCAAAGGTCAGAGCCAAGACATGATGAGATCATTAGCTGCTTCTCTGGTGCAACACTATCTGTTTACAGGGACAAGTCACTATACTGCATTGTACAGTATCTAGGCCTACATTGTATAGAGCTGTATATTCGAGCGCTGCTTGACAAGGAAGATCATACTTACATGTACTGTAGGTAGGAGTGTAGACCTATACATTTAGTGTACTGTCATTTGTGATACATTAATCATTTCAGCTCTGGTTAATTTCTCCAAGTTGACTTTGATTTTTGCCAGCTGCCCAAAACGTTTCTGAACAATCAGGGCTTCTTTTCTCTGATTGGTCCAGTATAACTACTTTGCCTGTCAATCACATGAATGTGCACAACAGACCAATGTGCTCCAGAGTTTGTTTGTTTATTGATTTATTTATTATTTACAAAATCTTGCTCTTCTTTTTGTAGCTACCGTAGCTTTTTTTGCAACTCTCAAATCATGTCTACAGCAACTTTATATAGTTGCCATATGTTGCTTGCATTACCATATTATTTAATCTTAAATGTATGCCGTCTCATTCTGATATGAAATGCATGAAATATAAAATCTCAATATCTTCACACAATCATTGTGGACATATCCTTCAGTGGGAAGAGCTTTAGTGGCTATGTGCCGACGGAGGTGGTCAGTCACCTTGTGCATCTGTACAGCTGAAACAGCAGCAGCAATCTACAACAGTAAAACACAATTGATCACTTTGTTGTTGTTAGCCATGCGAATGTTGTTCAACCTACTGCAGCCCGACTCCTCCCTGTTTGCTAACCTGGCGTTCACTAAACATGTAGCAAACATTCCACCGTCCTGAACGCGTGGTAAAACACCTCTCCCTTCAATGCCATAGGGTGCTCTCTCAGAGGCTATGCTGCTGAGTGACCATGTCCAAAAGAACCAATGAAAACGTCACCCTAACGTAGTTATGCCGCCCTAATGGGTGAGTCATGGACGTGTCACGGACATGTCAAGCGAGTTGCGAGCTGGTACAGTATAACAACAATTAGATTTAGCCTTAGCACTTTAGCCCAAGACTAGATGCTCTGTTTCTTTTTATCTTTTGTTTCCCCGCCTGAACGTTAAAACTATTTCATTTGGTTTGATTGACAGCTGTCCATCTCAATGTCTCTTCTTCTTTACCTAGCTGCCCACTGTCAGCTCTGCTAAAACACTGGTGTGCAGCCAACCATAAAATAACATGGGAAAGGAATTACAGACACAGTTGCATTGTGGGTCATTGTCCCCCTGACCTCTTATTTACAGCAGAGTTTCCTGAAACATTTTGACCCATGTAGTATTGCAATCATCATATCGGCATCAAATAAAAAATGTAAGAAAAAAATCCAATACATCTTGAGCAGAATCGCCATCACAATCTTTCCAGGGAAGTGGTACGGCTTTGGGCTTGGATTAAAAGATGAAAGCTTTTCCATTGAATGCAGCACGCACGCCCCTGGAGACTGTATTTTCTTTATATGCTTTTGGTGGGGGGGGGGGGGGGGGGCTCCCCATTATTCCCCACCCGTCCCTTTTTGGGAGCACAAACTGATCTTGCGGGCGTCAGGTTAAATTT